>JABFQM010000225.1:0-44718 GCA_022816865.1 Zelostemma sp. ZL-2020 | reverse complement strand
TTCTTCTTTTTCTCCCTGCATCTCCTTTAGTGCTACGGCACATCTCCCTCCATCTCATATTCTTCTTCGTGTTCCTCTCTTCTCATGCGTTTCCTTCCACCATAATAATTCCACTCGCAATTTTTATTTCGTCTCGTTTCATTGCCCAGAGTAGCCTATGGGCAGCCGGCGCGGTCTGTTATTAGCGTCTGGTACTCGGCGTTATTGCCCAGGCTATACGTGGCTAGCTCGCATTCGCGTTCGCTCGCCGAAGAAGAGCGCGCGTCAAAAATGAAAAAA
The DNA here is from genome assembly GCA_022816865.1 of Zelostemma sp. ZL-2020. Taxonomy (NCBI): domain Eukaryota; kingdom Metazoa; phylum Arthropoda; class Insecta; order Hymenoptera; family Platygastridae; genus Zelostemma; species Zelostemma sp. ZL-2020. Next base: position 44,439 of record JABFQM010000225.1, on the reverse strand, counting down.
GAAGCGCAAAAGATCGAAAATGCTCGTAAGAAGTCGGGAAAAAAATCCTGAAACAATGAAATAAAAAGCTTTTACCTTAAGTGAAATCACCGTCGATCACCCGGTTTTGTGTAAATCAAAGCGCGTTCTTTACGTCTGGAAAACAAGAGCGAACGCTCGTAAAGACAGTTTATTACCGCGATTCAATGTTGCTCGTGCACCAAAGAGCCCACAGAGCTCGTGGTGAACGGGGCGTGATTGATGTCGGGGGATTGAGTGATCATCCGTCGCGTAACTTCGTACACATCATGACGGGGTTCATCGCTCTCTGCTTAACACCGGAAATGACACCTCGCCGTGATCATGACCCGCTAACCCAGACACAAGGGATACCCATGCCTTCGATCTAAAAACATTTATACGAGCTTTGGAACCCATTCAAAATCGATTATTCTCTTCGCGTTTGCTCGCTGCGTTTTCTTCCTTTTTCGAAAATTTGACGAACCGCAGAGAGCGTAATGTGTGCGTGTAATTGCCGCAGTTGCAGTGGCGCTGGTGACCGTAGCTCAGCGCTGAGGTGGCGAAGGGTGTCAGCACTCCTCCCCTCGACCAACGGCACCACTAATCAAATTCAGACGCGTACACCTAGCACCCGGAGTGCACACAGGTTTACCGCGTTGAAATTATGGTCTACTGCACTCTCCGTGTCACTGCTTAGCAGAAGAGATTATGCACGTACCGACGATTGGTAACACTGCCTTTCCCAAATCTGTTTACGCCTGGCAATACTCTGCTCGTTCCACTACCAAATTTCATTGATCAGCCGGTCGAGTAATTAACTCGTTCGTAACGCAATTTCGGGATCTAGAAAATTGCCGGCCCCTTGTCTTCGGTGGCTCTCGCGTGACTTACGGTAAAATCTGCTCCGAGCCCCGTTCTTCGTTCATTCGAACAAGCCCGCAATTAGCATAATACAACGACTCGCGCGTTGTGTTTACAATTATGTTTCTGTCAACCGCGATTTTTTATTGCACTTGGGAGACAAATCGCTCCCCGGCATTGAAATACAAATGGAGTCGCCGCGGCCACTCCGAATTAATAACGAAAATACCGAAAGTGAACGAGCTGTACGAGAGAGCGCGCGGAAAATGAATTTGTTTAATTAAACAATTCGGGGCCGCGATCTATCAGCGTTATCGCTTGCCGCGGAGTATTAAAAAAAAGCCTGGGCATCGAAACGAGGATACATATATACGAAATTCATGGTGAAAAAAAAAATTAAAATTTCGTTGATTGCGCGGGGCAAAAATACGATCGCGGCCTAGGACGTTACAGCTGAAGTGTACGATCGAGAGGAGAGATTCGAGATTCCTCCCTGCATGTCCGTCCATGGCGCGGTCACGACGCAGTGATGCACATAATGGGCGGGATGTGCACTTGCCGCGGGAGCCAATTATTCGATACTGCGTCCGCTCTCTACGTGCCGCCACTATCTCTCGTGCACATCGCGTATATCCCCCGTGCCGAGGGAACGAGCGAAACGGAGAGAGGCCGAGGAGAGCGCCTTGGCAAACCTCGCCGTCGTCCTCATTTCGCGTCTTAGCCGGCTCCTTCTCCACCCTCGCCGCGATTATGTCCCACCTCCTCGCTTGGCTTTTCGTGCCTTTGCTCTCGCGGCGGTTGATATGTCTCAAAGACTCTCGCGTCATCTCAGAAATAATAGAGTTTGTGTATTTATCAAAAGCGATAAAAATCTCGGCCCTTTGGCGCGTTTCGATTGAGGCAATAAGCGCGCCGCGTGACTTTCGATGACTTGAAGAACCCCGCAATTACCTCGTCGGCAAAAATCTGCCCACGAAGCGTCGTTAACGTCGCCCGAAACTGCTTGGGAAGTTTAAGGGTCGTACGTCAGAAAAGTTGGCGGTGCAGCCGCGTGATTTAGTTTCTTGTGCATTTCGGGTATTCCCTGTCGTGTAATGTGATTCGCGCATAAGTTTTACGCGCCCGGGAGGACCGATTGTCCGCCGTATGGGTAACTGGAAACCCTAAATAACGCGGGGAGAGAGAGAGAGATGGAAAAAAAAGATACGGGGAGAAAGGTTATTCCAAGATTTCGCATTATTCCCCGAGTCACTCTTTCTCTTCGATCTCTTCCCCTCAATAAAAAACGCGACGGTTTTGATTCATGCAAAGTAATCGCGAAAAGGAGGAAAGCGTCGTTTGACTTTTTTTTTTAATATTCGTCAAAGCGATGAATTAAAAATGCAAAAAGCGTCACCGCCCGTATCGTTTCTACGACGTTTCTCGATATTAAGTTGATATTACAGGCGGGGATGTCACCCTTGTAAAACCATTTCCAGATAACGGATCACAACCGTTATATACATATATTTACGTATCGCGGGCACGCGATTCGCGTGTACGCGCGAACGAGTGTTTCCCGGCACATATGGCACGTCAGTTCCCTTGAATTATATATGAGCCCATATCGCTCGCCCGATCGGTTTATGGTTTTATATTTCTGTTGGGGTTTTTACAATGATTGGAAATGCCGCGAATAGATATGCGAATGGCGAAGGCGGCGAGGAGAAGGAATCGGCTGAGCGGCATCAAAATTGCATAACCGGCTCTTAGGAAACGATCGTCTGCCGACTTCCCGCGGGAAACGTGTCCTGCAGGACGCATCGGGGACGATTACAAGTCATACATTTTTAACGGGCAAACGCCACTCCACTTTGCGAAAAGTGACTGCCGCGGATAATCTGGTGTACACTGTCTTTGCCGCGGCGAACTCGAAACTGCATCTATTATGCATCGATCTGACGTGGACTAAATTCGGCCGATTTATCACGTGGAGAATGGACACGGGATGATGAATTATTTTCGCTTCGATCCGACCCATTCCAACGGGACAAATGGACATTGACTTTTCGGTAATTCAATTATCCGCAATTCCGAAACGCCGGAACGCCCATGTTTCTTGTTTTTCATTGGAATGCGAAATAAGAGAAACGCTCCGCTCGCGTCAGAATCTCCGAGCATATCATGGATGCACCTCGACGCGACCCGGACGAATTTTCCGGCAGCTATGACGTAGATGAGAGTCGCGGGTTGTTGGTCCCCTTTGTGCGTGGCAAAGGGGTGTCTCGTGCAGCCGGAGGGTGTAACCCCGGCTTATTCATTCGCAGGAAGCAAAACGAAGGAAACGGATGACGCGACATGAAGATCATCCGCCGAGAGCCTCCCTCGTCGAGGACCTGGTGATAACTTCACCCCAGGATACACCGGCTTTGCTTACGTTTTTTCTCTTCCTTTGAAAAGCCAGAAAGTACAAAATTTACGGCCGGAGCTCCCGAAGTCTCGGACGGGATTCGTATTTTCTCTGATTTGGAAATCGGAAAGCAAATTACGCTCGGCACATAATCTCGTGAAAATTATTCCTTATTCCGTTGTCAATTACGAAGAACCCGACGAGAGCTGTCCATATATTATATTCGTCATGCGATGCGGATTCAGGAGTGTCATCCTTGTTTATCTTCTCTCCCGCGCGAGCCAAAGACATGAAATGTAATATTAATGTCGACACCACGCGCACCTAACCAGATTCGATGGAAAAATGCGTTGTTATTTTAATTTCTAGTTCGCATAATTCATTCTTGCTAACTTGGATGTTCCGTGCATTTTTTACGCGGCATTTCTTCGAGAGCTTGGGAAATAAGAGAAATTACCGCGGATTCTTAAGGCGTGGAACAAATGAAAAATTGAATTACAGTGAAAACGCGCACTTTGTGTGCCATCGTGACAGAATTTCCAAACACATAAAGCGTGAAACGTTTTCGTATCCCACCGCGGCTCGTTCTCCGTCCGTTCTTGTACAGGTATAAATCTCTCGACAACGCGAGAACGCGGCGCAACAACACGGGTTATTATCGGAATAACCAGTTGAATTTATTTCTCCAAGAGAATGCGATGTTTCGACATTTATGCGTTATACGAAAATAATTTTCCCTGGGCGGGGATAATTTGCTGCCTTTTAAAATTCTCTTCCTTGTTTGTCAAGACGAAAACCTTAGTCCGAGTTGAACACGCAAGGGCATATTTCACTTTCTTAAATAGGTCGTTATAACTTCACTGCGCTCCGATGCGAATTTTACGTTTTTACATCGGACGCCGTTACTCTTACTTTGTGTACTTTGCTCTTTACAGTTGTAATAGTCGAAGTATTATTTTTTAATATAAAAATTTAAATTGCTCATGATTCGTTTTCTTTTTGTTACAGGTGAGTGCACAATTCCTTTCGTAACGACGTCGATGATTCGTGAGTAAAGTCAAACAAGAGATGAACTTCTTCAATTTTTAAACAATTTTATTACCAGTTATTTGATTTTATATTTTCATCGCAAACTTGGCATTTTAATTCGACAACTTTACAGCTTCGAAATAAGTTATTTCGTTGAAAAATAGAAATGAATTTGCCAGTAGATTTGCGAATAAATGAAAGCCGATTTTCTTCGGCGAATGTTCCACCCGAGAATCAGTCTCCCGGCGAAATAGTCCTCTTCAATATCACAAAAAGCAATTAACCGTAACGACTGTATTCCCAAATCTCACGGCTCTTCCGTGAGAGTGAATCTCCCGCGTAGGGAGAAAATTCGAAATCCCCCATTATCCAGGAATACGCGAATAGGCAATCTGGCCCCGGCACGGAAATCCCAGCTCGATCTCTCGATCTTGCGACGATCTTACTGCCCGCCCCTTTCTGCTCCTCGTGCAATCTAAAACGCGTTCCGCGGTCGTCCTGCAGGACGTATACATCTTCGAGCGTATTACGAAGTGGAATGGAAGGAAAACGGGACGTCGACCGCCGGCAAGGAGTAGGCCTTCGAGGCCCATAACCCCATCAGGATTCTCCCAGGGGTAGCATAAACGGCCTCTGGAACCCTTACTTTCCATGCTACACTTTCAACTGAATAGTTTTGCGGTCGAGGCCGCGTGTTTTTTGCATCAAAACCCAACTTTATGTGCCCCCGGAATAATACATTTTGTATCCAACTTTCCGAAGATTGAAAATCGCATTTTGCCGGAGAATCGAGTCGTTGGAAAACATGACATTTTGTTAGGTTCAAATTTTTCGCGGAAAATCGTGTTTACGCAACTTTTTTTTCGGAGCACGCGCGCGGTGTTTCGAGGATCGGACTACCCTTGCAGAACAGAGGGATTGAAAAGAGACTTTAGTTGCTCACAAGAGACCTCGCCCAGGGTTCTACCGAATGAAATGAAATTATCAGTAGAATGCGTTATTAACTCGTTTATGTCACGCGGCAAAGTGTCTTTATTCCCTCTCAGTTATGACAATTGAATATCCATAATTTCATGTACATAAAAAAATGACTCGAGAATTCTTCTCTTCTCTTTGCGAACTCCTTCGCCATTTCGGAGTAAAGTTTTTTCCTCGTTTTTTTTTCTGAAAATGAGACGGTCCATAAAGTGCCATTTGAACCCACCGAACTTCGATAATGGAAGTCGCTAATAAATTCTAGCCGCTAATATAAAATTATCGTTAAATGCACTTAGAATCTACTTACAAAGACTCGGTTGTTGGCATCCTAGATAGCTATTATTTTTTATCATCGGCCCCTCGAAATGCTCGCTAAATTGACCTTCGAAGTATTTTCACGAAAATTACTCGCCGAGAAGATTCGCGAATAAAATTTTATCATATTTTTTCTCCTTCCTCGTCGACCCGCGAACGAACAAAAAGCGAGTAATACGAATTCCAGACGACTCAATTAAACTGACAAAGCTGACGCGCCTTTGGTGTACATATGTAAACCGGAAGACCGTTAACCATCATCACGGTTGAGAAAAGTCGCGACTGTCGCGCGACATCGCGCGCACCACCGCACCGACGTGATTAGCGCTCTTGTAAGCTTAAATGCTAAAACATGACGTAGCCCTTTGGTGACAAGCCGTGCTACCAAGTCGCTGCAATGTATCAAGCCGAACACGAACTTCTGGCACAGGACACACTGACGCGTCCTACCTACCAGCGCGACACGTTTCCAGCCCGTTGTACTTTATTTTTGCTTCTCCGTTCTACGCTTCTCCAAATTTCCCCGATTCACTTGACCCACAAATATGTCGAACGAAAGTTGCTTCTGCATGAATTTATTCACGTTTCCGAGGACGTAATAATGGAACGCGTCTCTCGACGTTGAAAATGAGGGTTCGTACATGAATCAATAGCCGGACAGATCTATCACGTTTCGATTTTCCGCAGCTGCATTCGGATCGGGCTTATCGAAAATTCCGGTAGAGATTTCGTGCTTATGTTGAGCTTTCGACGCTATCCATCGGCACAATGTTATCCGGTCACGCGCGGATACGGCTTTCATCGCCGCCTACGTACTCGTCATGGGTGTCGAACTCATTCAATGCTCGTATCGTTATCGCGCGTCAAACCCAGCCAGATTGCAACGTTTAGACGCTCGTCGGAATACGTCGCGAATGTGGACCGACACCGATAAAGAAAGCTCGTAAAAAACGTGTCCGTTTTTTACTACGAATCCGAAATTTCGTATCAACGCAATTTGTCTTTCTACATGTAAATTTTCCTTCTTATCTGAACGAGACTATTGCCCCGATGTTCGAGGAATTTTCAATGGCCCATCTAATGATCAATAATCGATCAAAGCCGTTATTGTTGGGCTGAATTAATGTTCCTTTAACGCGGCTGTAAAATCGTCCCCAAGTTCCATCAAGATAAAAATCACCTCGCGCGCGATACCTTCCTCGTCGAGGATACGAAAACTTCCTTTCCTCCCTTTACTTTCTCGGTGTCGGCATTCCCTCGTAACGAGAATGCATCTTCCTCCGCCTCTTTCTCTCTCTCACTCTCTCTCCTTTACCTCCCAGGAAATTACTTGCTCGGCGCAGCTCGGGGCGTTATCGAACAACGAGCTTCGAACAAAGTTGCCGGGCTCTTCCTAAATTATGTGCGGCTTCGAGCTCGCTTTCGCAGAAGAAGAGCACGGTGAAGCGCTTTGAACGTCTGCATCGACGTTGTCCGTTGAGGGCGCAGGATCCCGAGGAAGGAAATTATTCCGGCTTTTACAGCGAGAAGAATGTTGTGAAAAGGGAAAGGCGGCTTTCAGCTCCGGGAGAAATAATTCAACGTGGAATAACGTAGGAGAAAATTGACGTTCTCGCACTTTTTTAAAAGTTCTCGCTGTCCAATATCGACTCGTACCACCCATATTCTCCTGGCGTTTCTTCAAAATGGCTCCGGCCATGCATCTCCGCGGCATCGGACTGTTCATTCTCCACGAGGCTCGCCGGTACACGCCTAACGAACTCGACGTCCACTTAGGAAGAAGCGGAGAGCCCTGAAAGGGTATACCTTTAACGAGCCCGCGTTGCTCGCCCGCCAACCTTCGTTCTTTCCTTGCACCTTCGGCCCGCCGATATATTACGTACCGGGTGACCTAATATTTTAATAAAGCGCGACCACCAGCCGTAACTAACCGACTAACTCTTGCGGTGGAAGACGTATTGTGAGAGAAAACGAGGACGCAAAATGGGTAAAGGGTTGGATGGAAAAGGTCAGATAATGGGCAACGTGATGTACGGGCAATCAGCCGCATTAATGCACCACGTGCTACACGCCCCTACATAAGCCATATTTATAACACTTCGGACGACGATGTATTCACAACGTGAGAATCGTATTCCCGATTTTTCTCTGTATGCCCTTTTTTTTCCCTTTGAAAATAACCTGATTCCATTTAAGCCGTGAAAAAATTTCACGCATGTACGTCAGCTGTTTAGACGGCGCGCCGCAAGTTACGTCCTGCGGTGTTCAATTATGGTTGTATCATAAGCACAGACTGGCGTTATAGATAGGGCTAATCAGAGCAGATCACGCCGTATCGCATCCTAACAGAGAGCGCCGGCCAACTGGTTACGTGCAACACGCGTAGGGAAGCGGCGACGCTGGTCGCAGCGGTGGTTGCTGCGGCGACGGCGGTTTTACGATGCAGTCGAAACATTACTATTCATATATTCCGTATCACGTCTGCTCGCATAGACTCGCATCCTACTGCATCGGATTCGCGCACTCGGAATATTTCGAGTACCTGGCCGAAGCTCCCGTTGCCTTTGACTCCCGTCACACCAAGAACGAAGAACAACACACAAAAAACGCTTTCATGAAAACCACCCCCTCGTTCCATCGGATCTTTTGTTTCCGCGAACACGGCGAAATATTCCGGAATTCATGAATAACATTTTTTCTTCTTTACGATTTAATTTACATCCGAACCGTTACGAAGCTCTCCTCCTCATTTATTCCAGGGGCCCGTGAGTAATTGTAACGCGATCCCGCGAAATTCCGTCTACATCACGTCTCTCTTATTTGCATACTCGAAGCTCATTGGCCGCTCGCGTGTAGCTGTTGGGTTCCCGCTGACACCGCGCGGCCATGTACTGCCCTTGGTGTCCACGGAACGGCGCGTTAACGAAGTAACGAGAGCCGCCGCCACTCGCTTTTTCTTTCACGATATTTATCCTTTTTCTCATGCCGGCTTTACGGTCATCTCGTTCGAGGACAAATGGAGGTCGAGGGCCTGACGCGGAATTCGAGTTTTCGAGTTTCTTTCGTTTGACGCGCGCCCCCTCAATAAAAATCGGTCATCGATTAAACCGTCCGGCAGGATTTCGTCACCGCGAAAGAATCAAAGCTCGTGAATATTTTTGACCGCTAATCCAATAACCGTTCGTCGTTTCGGAAAGCGCGTATCGTTGCTCATCGATGGCGCGGTTCAACGCCACGTCCCATCGCTGCCGGCGAGAGAACGTCATGTGTCAATAATCGAAACGGGATGAAAATGAAACGCATTGGCCACCAAATACGGGAAAATTTGAATGGCTCCGCGGCCGCGGCGCCGCGAGTGCGCGCGCGTTTGGCCAAACTTAATGCTCCGGAGAGCAGCACCGCGTCGATGCCGGTGTGCTGGAAATTGACGGTGTATTTATGCGTGACGTCATCGAGAATAGCAGCCATAAAACAGCGCGGGGATTATCGAATGGGGCTTCGCATAAAAGTATCCTGTCAATCTGCGCCCGTCCTGCTCTCCCGCTTCGCTCATTACTCTCATTCCCTTGCCCCTAAGCGGACACAAAATGCATTAACGTATCGAGTCGCGCACTTACTCGAATCATGACCTCAAATCGTACTCGATTCCTTTTTTTTCCACCTCTTCATATCGGCTTTGGCACGAAAACGAAAAATCAGCGTGCCCTTGTTAGCTACTGTCGTTTCTGACTCGCTGACTCGAGTTACTCCGGCAGTTATCTAGAAAACCTTCCCATGCGTCTCGTTCCCTTTTTCTCGAGCTTGCCTACGGTACAAATAACAAGGCGCATACCAGTAGTCGATAACTTGAGTTCTTAAAGACATTCCAGAAAGACGAAGCCCTTCATTACGGGAACAAAGCGTACCACGATCCGGAACGATGATAATTGAACCGTCCGCGCAAACCGAGTCGCAGGAATAAACGTATATATACATGCGCGCGATAGAGCCCGCGATATAGAGACCTTAGTGGTGCCTTCGGAGCTTGGGGGGCGCAAAAACGCCCGGACGTCCATACAACTACGTGTTTGAAAGAAGGAAGGAATCGTTCCGGCACACCGAGGGTGTACATAAACAACACTCTCGAGTTGGCACTAGAACGCGCTAATGACGGGATATTAAATAACGATAATGATCCCGTCCGGGGCCTTTTTTGCCCCGATCCCGCGAGATTCCGGGACGGCGCCGCGCGCGCGAGCCCTCGATCTTCCTCCCCTTCTTTCTTCTCCGCCGCGATGCCGCTGAATTTCACCGACTTAATTGACCGGGACAATGAGACCGCCGCAATCGGTGCTTCCTTTAACCGGGTACCGGGAATTCGTTCTTTTTGCCGATCGCCCGAGCAATTCGCCCGGTCGTTCCTTCCACGAATCATTCTGCGATTTCGCGAAAATCACACGCTGCACGGGATTCGCTAGCCGTTTGGTTTCCGATATCAAAATCACGATGATTTATACGCGCTGTTATTATGGAATAACATGATACTGTCACATCCGTAATGATACGGCTAGTTTTTCTCCTTGACGATGCGGTAACATTTAACGGTGGTCTATGAAGAGCTCAGGGCGCCGCCCGGAGCACTGACAATCACCTGTCCGCTTGTCTCGCGTTTGTTCTACCGGGATCGTGCCACGTGGCTATACAGGTGCGCCGCGCTTTGTATACCTGCCTGACGGATCAATTGTCCGAGCGGCGGACCCACCAGGGTTACCAAATCTCGTGCAGCAAACTGCGTCTATCATATACATATACGCGAGAGGCGGCCGCTGATCTCAAATTTCACGAGCAGGCTCGAGTTTTTGTGCAAATAAACGATTCACTTTTGACACGGCGCTTGGTACACGATGAATCTATTAACCGGAAAGGCGATAAATAACGAGCAAAACGCGTTAATTGAAAACTTAATAACATCGAAATGCAATTTGTGCTTGTCGAGTGTCGGCTTGATTTTACACACATTAGTCCGAAATGTCAAACGCGAGATAATATTCTAAGTGCAATCGGTCCGTTTCACGCAAAACACGTCAATCAATCGCACGTGTTCGTTGCCGATTTTCCCTGGGAAAAAGCACGCGAAAATTTCTATTAACGCTCGCGTCTGTTCATAAATACGAATATTCGATCATGACTTTTTACGCGATAAATGAATCGAATAAATCAGCGTTTCGTTTATATTCCTCGAAATATCGCGGGTTCGATGGACTCGGCGATAATTAATTTTACCGCCCGCTCGTTTGTTTTCGTAATAAAGTGCGATGTAGTTAATGCGTGTTCCGTGGAGATACCGAGGAGCTTAAGAGGTTAAACGATTCTCTCCCGGCAGGAAAAGTAAAAGTAGAATCTCGTCGCAGGGCGATCCAATAAACGCGATTACTTAGATCCGAATTGCTCTTTTTGAATGGGTGACGCCTCGTGGATTCCCTTGTAACCCGTATATAGCCCATTCCGGTGCGACGTATACGCTCGCGCTAGATGGGAGCTCTATCCGGGGCCAACTTTACAAGACGAAATAAATACAATATTATGCAAACGGTCGGAGCTGATCGCGCGTGGCAAAGCCAAGGAAAATCTCGGGGAATCCCGTATAAATTGACACTAAACGGGCAAGCGAGGAGGTTTGGGTTTCGCTTGGCCGGGCTAAAATTTGCCGTTTTATACGCCGGGACGGCGAACGCACGCATATGTGTAGACTCCCTGGTACGAGACGCACCCGAGCAACCGAGCAGTGGCAGCAGCGGCATCACCCATGGAAAAAGGGAGGAAATATATTGATGCTAGCGTACAACACGCTATATCCAATATCCACCTAACAGCTATTTCGTTTATACGCGCTCGAGCCAACGGAGCTGGGGTCGACGATGTGTGCGAGAGCGTGGATGTACGCGTATAACGTTCCGAAATCTATGCATAGCCACGTAGATTTGATATCCGAGGGCGTACCACCCCTTGTATATATGACATTAAGGAAACGAGAATTCATGTCAAGGCAGTCCTTTTTATCTTGCGAGAAATATGAAATTGTTTCGGATTCGCCGTCGCGTCTTTTCACCCTTGAATTTCATTATCCCCCGAGCGATAGTTGTTGCCTTCGTGGAACGCGATATTTAGCTTGGTCATTCATTAACGCGAAGACATTATTGGAGTCGTCATATGAGAGTCGTTTTCCTCCCACGATGTAGCGGCACAGCGGGTCGGACCTTTACGGGGGGTTGTGTACGCTGCAACGGAATAGTGTCGACTTGGTCGAGTGCCAGAGTACGAGGATCCTTGCCTCGGGAGAAAATTATACGCTTTAAATGGATAATTAAATAGCAACAGAACTGACTGAAAGACTGACTGGGGATGATTGCCGGGTTCCGGTGCAAGCATGAACGGGGAAATTGCCGCCCGAGGGTTTAGGAGGAGGTTTATCATCCGCCCCGTATCTAAACTCACGAACGAACGGTATAATTATCGTCGTTCTCACAAGTCACGAGCGCGAGGCACAATTGGTTCGGATACGTCAAGTCCGAAAAATGTTTGTCAATGGCTCCGGAACGCCTTTTTCCTTCTTGTTAGTTGCTCCTCCGTTTCCCGATACTACGAGTCTCGATAATTGAAGGCGCTTGATTTATTTAGTCGTATCGATCCCCCGCTCTCATTCGTACAGGGAATTAGAACTGCGTAACCTTCGGTCGTTTCATTAGCGCGACAATCGCCAGAAGAAAACGGGACTCCGGAACTGGCCGATAAGCCTGTAGTGACCCAATCAAAGGTATTGGAAGACAAAGGCTCGTCTTTCGTGGATACGGACGAGAAGCGCGGTGAGAAAGGTCGAATCTGGTGTTTAGGGTCAGTGGTCGAAGTGAAGATTGAACTTGTAACTTGTCGGGGAAGGAAGAGCGAGAGGAAAGGATTAGACCCTACGTATGTTGAAAACAATGGCGAAGGTGTGGTGTTCCGGTCCTGAACATTGTGACGAACCACCCATTCGTTTGTCCGATGTTAAATCCCATTCTCGGCTGGCGCTAAGTTGACCATGAGCTTGAACCGATCCGGAACTACGGAGCGGATGTTCAAACAGGACCCGAGACAGAGAGGATCGCGTGATAATGTTAGATCGAGGCGTTGCAAAGTGATCAAGCTGCTCATGTCACAGGAACCCCGGTCACGCCCGGCGTCGTGTCCTTGCCGAACCTCCGATCCCTATCGATTTCGGCACAGCACTTACAGGCAAAAAACTCCGACTTCCTCGCCTTTTTTTGCCTTCCACGAGCACCGCTCGAAATTCCATTGACCCAACTAATTCTCGCTAATATTTTACACCGATAAAGACGCGCATTGATTCACGTTTCGTTCGGTATGCGTGCCCCTCTGCTTATCTCTGATCTTCCATCGAAGTGAATTTCAAGCATTGTACGCGCCTATGTACATTTCATTGTCTCTCCCGTGTAATTACACGCGACGGACATCACCAGCCGTCATGTTTCCTGAACGTCTTATCGCCTCGAGAATCTAGGGGAGTGTCTCGTTCGCACGCACTCTCATTTCGATGATCCGACGCCGATCTGGCACTCGGAATGATCGATGCTTATCACTACGGTACCCGTTGATGAAATGATGTTTAGCATGTAAAGTAAGATCGCAAATGTCGCGAGGAAACGGCGCGCTATCTCGACTACCCGCCGCGAATTCAGCCTCGTTCGTCTTCATTTTTCCCGAGAACGAATTTTCAATGGATGTCAAGCCATTATCATCTCCCGGCACTCCGCGCCTCTGCAATAATGGCACATTAGAGGATTTTAACGCTGAAATTGAATAACCTCTGAAGGGAAGTAACGAGATTCCGCCCTCTCTATGGAAACGGCTCTATATTCCGATGTCCTAACCGGCAGACCGGGACAGACGGAATGAAGGCATAAAAGCTGAGTGACGTGCCGACGTTCCTCAGCCACTCGAATCATCCCTCTTTTTCTTTCCCTTTCCACTTCTCGGGAAACTGTTTTTTTTGTTCTCTTTCATTCCCGTTATGTCACTCGTACAAAGTAATTTCACCGTGATCCTTTTGCGGAATTCGCTAGTCTATTTGCTCGATTTATGTTCTCCGAGTTCGGATGGTATTATGACTGAGAAGGAGGAGGAGGAGGATTCTCTCTTCTATCCGGCATCGAAGACCGCTGTGATGACGAAGCGCGATCTTCGCCAAATCCCACGCCCCGGTCGTTAGCCAAAGTCAGCAGTCAGCTCGTCATCGGCGTGTCATTCGATACCACGCCATCCACGTTTCCGAAACTCCCGGCTCTACTTAGCTTTGCCAATGTCACGTTCTCGAACCGTGCAACGCCCATCATCCAGCATCGACCAGAGTCGTTCCAGCTGACTAAGCAAATTGTCCAACGTTCGATAATAATTACGCCAATAAAGCTCGGTTTTCCTCGTCTGGAAAGGCGCGAATGTTGCTTCCATCGTTGCATCGCGACGATCGTGGAATATATCTTTATAGGGAGAATATGCGGAGATGAAATTCGCCGTGGTCAAATCCAATTAAAGTCGATCCTTTTGGCGGAAGCAGATTTCCCTTCGAATTATCGAGAACGGTACGCGCTCGCGCCGGTTTCTCTTTCTAAGTTGAGAGTACCACGAAGGGGTCGTCCCGAGGCAATCGAGGCTAAACTATGGACTCATTTACACACCTAGTCCTGCTTCTGCTCGGCTCGTTTCCACCCCCGAAAGACGGAGCGAGAAGCCCGAATGGTTTTCATATTGTCTTTTTACCGCTCATTTTCATTTTATCGCTTGTTTAGCCGAGACCCTTCTCGAGAATGGGTTAATCTCCTCCATGACGATGGAAAGTTCCTCCACCCTCGCCCGAGAGAACGCGTCGCGGTACAATTTACGAGACGAGAAATGGTCGCTCGTTTTGTCGCGATAAAACTCACATGCTTCATTTCGTTTTGATCGCCGGGTCGTAATCATAATTTAGCTGTAAACCCCACGAATGGGCTCTTCGAGATAATCAGAATATTGACTTCAAATGAACCGGTGGAAAAACAATCCTTGGTCTACGGGCGAACGTGACTTTTGTGGATTCTATGTAATTCTTCATAATGTTACTTGGACATAACTCGAGGGTTTGGAATTGGGGGGGAGGTGGAAGCGACTGTCGAAACCCTCTTGGAAAAGTGCTTGGGGAAACTACGACGAGGCAAGGGTAGACAAGGCTCGCTCGACGGCAGCACTTAAGGCTATTGTTTTCAATGTAATTGGATAGCTCGTGCCTTTCTCCTTTCTCTCTCTGCGTACCCGCGTCAACCCCGTTCTCCCGTCTCTCTTACTTCTCACCAAATGCAGTAAATAGGGTCGCGCAAGCAGAGCCAGTCCCCATGAAGCTTCGACAATTATCTTGATTGTTTTATGCATACACCATGGGCCGAAGTCCGAGCGACAAGGACGGCAACGAAGGAAAGAAGAAGAGGGACCCAGGGACATACAATATTCTCCGTTTCCTAATTCACTGGCTCTTCGTTCCGTTGTCAGTAATTCCAGCGTGTTCCGTGAACGCGTTTTCGCGCACCTGCTGCTTCTAATTTACTGCGTGTTCTCCAAAGCCGCTGCTTGCTACTTCAGGAAACGTTGCCGCCTCGTGGCAGGACAATTTCCGTCATCCCTAATTGCTGCTGCCAGACATCGAACTTTTATCAATCACTTTTAAAGGAAATTCGGCGCTTTTTAAAACACATTTTCCTCGTCTTCAATTCTTATAAAAGGGTCGAAAAAGCGAATTTTTATAACGGTGTCGCGGAATTAATAACACGGCGACGGTTTCCTTCACGTGGCTCGTCTCCAAGTAATATGATATACTAAAATAAAACGGGGGTTGCTCGAAGAATGCGAAAGAGAAGGAGAGAGAACGTAACGCTCGGTTTCTGAAAATACCGCAAACTTCGGCAAAAAAAAACAGCGGGAACGTAAAGCGGTGAGCGCAACGTGCTAATTATGTAAAAATATGATACAGTTCAGTTTCGTGGTGCCAGGTTTTATGCATCGCGCAGCGTTTTGGTTGGTTTGTTCTGTCGTTCCAAAGAGTCGTCTCTTTTTTTCTTTCGCTGCGATGACTTCATTTTTGGTTATCGTTTGACATGTTCTCGACGATCTTAGTAATGCCCCGATAATTAACTCTGTAATTGTAGGTATTACTTGAATTAAAAATTACCTATGTTTAATTCGCGACGAGGTTGGAAATTTTTCTCGCGCGATAAAAGTGTAAATTTCACGAAATTTGCGCGAGAACATCTGCGCGCTTGCGCAGATGTACGCGGTGCGTAACGCGCTGGAAATTTTGTCGTGCGTCGTGTGTTTATTTAATCTCTTTTTTTTCCAAGCAATGAATAATATCTCGCAGGTGCAGGGTTGCGGTGAGCATCATCATGCATATAATCACAAAACCACAATTTTTTCATCGAGCTCAATTTTTCACAGATACTATCTACAATTTTGATACGAATTTATGCAGTACAATTTCGGTTTAATGGAAGCGCAAGCGACGTAGCGATCGATGGGAAGTTATTGCCGTTTAATAATTTGGACTGTTCTTTTTGTGTTTCAGCATCCTTACCCTTCGGAAGACCAGAAGAAACAGTTGGCACAGGATACGGGGTTAACGATTCTCCAAGTCAATAATTGGTAAGTGAAACGCTTTTTGATACAAAAATTTTAGTTCGATTATTCGTGACTACTGCTCGAATTTCTTTTGGGATCAATGTTTCTGGTCGTGATTGATTCAGTTGTCAAAAACATGCGGAATAAATAAATTTTGCAGATCATTAAAAGCGATTGAATTGCCTTAAGCAATTGTATGGTGTTCGTGACGTTAATTACAGCTGTGATATCGATCCGCTCTTCTCTGCAATTGTTCACATTGAAAAATGTTAAATCAATGCTTCCATTGTCGTGTACTATAATTGACAGATACCAAATTCCCTTTTACAATGATTAATCCGTCATAAAAGTATTTCCAATTCACACCGCGATCCATTTTATTCGGCATCAAAAATATTTCAATTACTATTCGATGAATTTTCAACCGCACAAGTCGAAAGCGGATTAGTTCGATTTCTCGGTACAAATTGCACTTGGAAAATTCTCGGAATGATTGTTGCAAGCGCAGCCTTAATCGATAAATTCGCGTTTCGCCGATTCACTTGAAAATGATTTGAAACAGGCCGCAGAGGTGCCGAGCGTTGCATTCCTTGTATAAATAATCCCGTGCAGATTCGGCGTTCCTATTTTTTCCTTGGCAGCATGCCGTGACATTTATTTCGTAGTCGAATCCAAATCCATTGGTATTTTTCGTAAACAAGCCAAGCGGGAAAATTCTCAAGAAGATAAGGAGCCGAGTATATTAAGTCGCAGATGCTCGCGTTAACACTGTACTTTACGTGTCTTTAATCTTGGGAAATAGAGGTATCTTGGATTATGATCTGATTCGCTATCGCTCGACAGTTTTACGATTCTTGACTAGTTTCGCCGTGCTTTCGCGAAATTTACTGCCAGCATAATGAGAAAAAACATTCCGCAATATAAATCGGCCGGG
This sequence comes from Zelostemma sp. ZL-2020, assembly GCA_022816865.1. Lineage (NCBI taxonomy): Eukaryota > Metazoa > Arthropoda > Insecta > Hymenoptera > Platygastridae > Zelostemma > Zelostemma sp. ZL-2020. Next base: position 27,256 of record JABFQM010000225.1, on the reverse strand, counting down.
ATACGATATTTATTCGGATTTAATTGACAGTCAATTAACTCGCATGACTCGCGGTAATTACCCGGGTATTTTTTTCATCCGACGAAAACAAGCATCTGCGTCTTTTGCAAATGAAAACTCTCGCTCCGACGAATCCTTCGTTGCAATCGGCGAAGGCTTTCCCCATCGTGATGGATGTTTCCTCGCGGCACCTGAGCCTGCGTCCGAATTATCGCACCCTCGACGAGCCCGGCTTCTCTCGCTCTCTCGCTCGGTCCCTCTTTCATCCCACGTGAAAATTAAATGAGATGCCGCGTAGCTGCGCAATCTCTTCGACTAACTTTAGAAAGTCAGATCGAAATAATCCAAAGAGCAGTTTTGCCCGGCATTCGGCGTCGTGAATCAAGCGAGGTTATAAAATGCAAAATGAATCGCTGGATACCTATTCGGTCGCGGTTCCTCCTCTTGTCTCCCTGCGTGCCGACGGTGAAACTTGTCGCGGGTGGCGCGTTCGGCGTGTATAAATAAAATCGTCGCGACGCTCTCGTGCTGTTTCTTCGTCTCGCTGTCGTAGGAAGCGGTTAATAGACGCGCGGATGCATGGTAATTGAGCACAAATCAAGTTTAAGGAGGGATTTCGCGTTCCGTTCTCATTTTCATCATGGTGGATGCGTTCGCGGGCACATTCTTCTACGCCCACAGGAGCACGTTAATTACCCGTGGATGTTAACGCGAAGCTAATTATGTTCTCCGCGTGGGTAAAATTGAGCGAAAATTATTCCATCTATCAAAAATTTTCTTCATTCTCGCGAGATATTTTGTGAAAATGAAAGTTTGGTATTTCTTTGCGACGTAACGTATTCCAACTCCCTCGGCCCCGGCTGAAAGGGTTCGAGTTTCGCGATTCGAAATTGAATTCGGTCGAATTAAAGTGTCCGCTGAGCAGCCATAACTCGCGTAAAATAATTTCACTTGCATCGAGATCCCTCGAAATCCTGCCAGTCCTCGTCAAAATTAATAAAATTATTTCCCCCGGGATAAATGCGACACTCTTCTATTCCGAGAGGGAAGAGCGGCGAGCGAAAAGAGCGCTGCAAAGAGAGCAAATTTTGTACTATAACTCTTGTATTCGCTGAAATAAACGGCGTAAGTGCCAAGTGTCGTGGGCCACCCGTCGCGGCGAGGGGGAGTCGATAAATAACCTCTGGTTTATTAGCGAGCTATGCGGTGACACGGGAGGGAGAGGGGACGGGGAAAGTGGTTAAATTAGCAAGAATATTAGTGCACATTTGCGCCTCCGGCTCGCCTCCCGTATCCCTTGCCCTCGCTTATCTATTATCTGTTTCGTTCCCATTACCTTTGCTGCTACATCCACACCTCTCTTTATCTCCTCGCGCTTTGAATTATTAAGCCGCATTAAAAAACATAAGGCTCGGCTCAATTAAGGCGACTTCGCAGCCAGCAATTCCACGTTATGAATGTGTTAGCCGCACGAAATTTAGATTACAAGTACAGCGCGAGAGAATACCTTTTTCCAAATATCATTTGAAATTATTACTTCTCTTTCATTCGTCGTCACTGAAAATGAGAATGAAATCGCGCGACGAAATGAATGAAAGATTTAATCAAAGGCGGAGTGGAAGCGCGTAATAATATAGAAAAGTGAGATTAATTCAAAGCGCGGTCTTAAACAACGCAGTCATGTTCCGAGCGTCGTAAATTTGGATCGCAAGTTGTCAGCGATTTTCCGCAATGACGCGGGCACTTGCGCGGATACGGATGGCATATGCAAGCTCTCGCGCTCTGTACACGATAACAAGCTGGCAACGTTTCTAACTACCGTCCCAGCTGATATATGTGACGGAAAATTGTGGGAGAAGAACGAAGCGCCCCGGGGGAAACGCGGAGAAACGAAAAAGACCTCTTCTTCCGAGTCGAGCCGTCCCGCGGTTCGATCTTTATTCGCGGACGATTTTTCATTCATCCGTTGGCATCCTAATTGACGCGGCTATTTCGAAATTAAATCCCGCCGCGTTTCGAATTATTTTCGTCGCGATTTCTCCATTCTCGGATTCGCCGCTTTCGATTGCGAAAAATCCAATTGTTCTCGCTGGAAATGAAGCGGTAACGTCGGGACGCGTTTTATTCACTAGTTCCATCAAACAGTCTCATTTGCCCAACTCCCATCGTGTCTCCAACTCGACCAGCTCCGCACATTTGCCTTGCCGTATAACCCCTCGTGTTGCGGTACAACTATCGCGAGTCCGCAACGAGCGGAAACCCTCTGGGGCCGGGGCAGTGGGAGTCGGATATCTAATTAGCGGGGGCTGATCGGTAATTACTACGATTAATCAATCCGTTTTCCATTTGCCTCTGGCGCTCGAGCGAAACAAGGAGGACGGTGAGCGAGAAGCTCCAAGAATGAACGAGACGGAGCCAAGTTCCTTCGAGAGCGAGGGGTCTAGGTATTTGTAATGGTCCGAAAGGGTAGAGCATTTCCAAAGGGTAGAAAACATTTAAGGAATTGTTTTAGTTCTTGTTAGCATCGATCGTAAAGAAGGAAAAAGCGAAGCGGTAAAATTGAACAAATGAATTCCGTCTGGAGTCGCTGTCGAACGTTACGGTGAATGCATTATAAACGAAGCACTTCGCGTTGTCGCTTTGTGTATTCACATGTCGCCCGTGTAGTTACATGAATTTGAGCATGAACAGATTGCATCTACGAGCTGGAAAAGAGGATCAGTGACGTCGCCGAATTGATCAGATCAATATGCATAAGTTTGTCAACCCACTCGAGTCGGACTCTTATTGAATTAGACCCGTTGCACACGTGCATCTGCTGCTCGCTCGTTTCGTAATGCCATTACTACCGATTCAAGTCACACATTAAACACGTTGCAAGGGTAGAAGAAACTCGATAATTCACACTTGGCATCACGAGGACGGCTGTGTCTTGAAAAATGCACGAAAGAAAAGCATTGCCGTTTTAAAATGCGACGAGCATTAGTATAAAGAAATTAGTTGTTGTAAAATGAGCCAAGCCAATCAGAGGGTTGTAATTTGAGATTCGTCGGATGTTTGTTAGATCAACCCTTTAGCAAAACCTTTGACCGCGTCTCTCGAACGAGCCCCTTGACTCTCCCGGCGTAATAACACGATAATCCTCTCGCGCTAAACAAATACACAACTGGCGTGGCTCTTGTCGGAACCCTTTTCGCCCACACACTCGTATCATTCGGTGATCGATCGCGATTGTACACAGAATCTCGCGCTTACGCAGCATAGGTTGCGGATTGCGACCCTTCCCCAAAAGCACGACTGTTGTTCTTCCAACAAAAACTATTTACAAACTTGGGGCTAATAGTATCCAGAGATTCCACACGCGTTATTTGTCCCCTTTCTCGTATTTAGGCTCATCGAAAGAGATTTAATTACGATAAGGAATAAAAGCTGGGATGAATTCGTCTATGATTTTTGTCGCTTGACGCGAAATTGTGCGTCGAGCAAAGGTCACTTTTGAGCGTCACTAAACGCGACACTGCAAAAATGCGCGGCCCTTATAAAGGAGAAGAAGAGGCGGAATAAAATGAAGACAAGGAGAGACCGGTTGTTCCTTGTGGAAAGACTTGGTTGAACAGGGACAATGCTTTCATCATTGCCGCTCTTTCTTTCATCTTCGTTGCATCAAGAGAGAACCACGGTTCTCTTTTCTTTTATACTTTTTTACCCGCAAAGGATCCATTGTGGACGAACGTAGGTGGGCAGAGAAAGCCAGTATCTTCCAGCGTGAAAATTTCAATACTCCTTCTCTTTCCCGCTCGCAATTTTCAAGAATTAAGGCTAATTGCACGCTGAAAAGGAAGATTTTTTTTCTCTATGAATCGTGACAGAAATGACAAATACAGCACACTTTATCCGACACTTTGCGGCGATGGAAGACCCGTCATTTTCTCGGTCTTAGATGAAGATATCTTTCGGGGTATTACCTCGCGATTGCAGGATGATTGTCGTTCGAGAGCCCCGCGGGAGATCAGCAGATGTTTCGCGGCAACCCAATCAGACGACCCCCGAAGCGGCGCGACAATCAACCATCAAACAATCCACCCTCCGAGCGCTTGCTTTTCTTGGTTTGGTGGACCAAAACACACTTTCCGCTGTTGCCTTACAAAATGAGCATATGACTTGGTGGGCGGCTTCATTATGTTGCGTGCAAGCACAGAAATGAAAGCGCACCCTCCGTTCTCTCTGTCTCTTTTATCAAAAGACTTCCGCGAAAAGAGCATCCACTCGCGTCCTCCTATTTTTTCCAGTACTTTTTATTTCCCTCCCTTGATTTAAAAAAAAAAAATTAACTGCGATCAATATTTCGATGACGAAAAATCCGGTCCTCGATTACTTTTGAACGTCGGCGTAAACTACATCCGTAGACTTCTCCGCGAAAACTTTTAATTTGCTCCTTCGGGGTGGCGATTCTAATTCTCTCCGAGCTCGCGGTCGTACATCATGACGAAAAGTTTCACGCTTGGACTCCATACAGTCGTAGAATAAACGAGCCTAAACTTAAGCCGTCGGGATTATTTAATGTCTCGTTTCCTTACCTGTTATTAAACCCTTTTTCCACTCCGTCTCGAGTTTATTAAATCGTCCCGCGCATTAAAGTGACGAGGAACGCGTCCACGTCGTCGAAATTATTCAGAGTAGCTATCGCGGAGAAAAGGAGAACGGGAAACAACGAAATTCACAATAAACGTAGCATAGAAAAATCGTCGTGTCCTTGATGCCTCATTTTATCTGTGAAATCCGATAAAACCGGAAGTCGAGTCTAGTAACGAGGGCCATGCTGGCGCTTTAGCTCCCATAAAGGACACTGTGAAACTGAGCAAGGATGGCTCGACGAGGTTCTTCGGTATCTTGGGTACGCAGCTGAATGAAGTAAAGGAGACGCCGGATTATACGGTGCCTCTGAACTTCACCGTTCGCCATTCGGAAGCTCGTTTGATGGCCCGTGGAGATGTTATTGTCTCTAGACGCATTCGCTACACTGCTACTGTTATGTCGCTCACGGAAGAGTGACCCTTGACCACGAATTTGTTAAAGACTCGCCGAATCTCGCCACTCGAAGCCATTTCCTCTAACGTTCCTTCAACGGTTCTTCCCTCGTTCAGCGAAACAGATTTCCGCGTCGATATTCAAAGGAAAAACGATTGCTTTTGTTAAACGAGTCACATCCGAAGAAATCGCAAAGAATTTTTCCGTCGCGTAGCCAAAGAATCGTGAAAAAAAGATGGGGAAATAAGTGAAGGAAGGTGGAGAGCAGAGAACAGTAACTAAGTTTTTATTGGGCAGTATATTTCACGAATGCAATGGCTTCCGTCTCGCCAGCGTCTGAGTTAAGCGGATAACCGTATATTTTCGTGGTGGGATCAACCTGGGCTTCACCTGCAAGAGATATTCGACTTTTTACGAGAACTGAAAACTTCCTTCTTCCGTACCGGGCTTCTCTTCGCCCTGACGATAATCACGAAGTCCCCGACAGTCGATTCCGCGGCAGTAAACTCTCGAAGATCTAATCCCGCGATTTGAAATTCATAAACGTCGTGAAATACTCTTGCGAAAAGTTGGCGCGGTTCTCGGCGTCGTCGAATCGACGCATTTAAAACACGAGATTCACGACGCTCATTTAGGAAAGCGCGCAGAGCTTTCCTGAAACTGTATGGTTTTCGTTGCTCAGCCAAAAAGTCCGCGCGATAAAATCTCGAGGATAATAAGAGCCGGAGAAGTTTGCCGCGCAAAGTCTAATAGATTTTGCTCTGGCTACGGTACACGACTAACTACTCTACTTATTTTAATAGTGCTTCTTGCAAGAATCCTCCACGCTTGCGAGTAGGCTAAAGCTCGTCGTAGGCATCGAGGAATACGTATTTCTCGGCGTGGGAGCCGCGCGAGAAACAATTTACGCTAATTACGACGCCGGCTAATTATACCGGCGGAACCTCTCACTTTTGCCGCCTCTTCCCTGCGCTACCCTTTCGAGAAAAGCCCTTCCTTTTCGTTACGGAACCGCGCGAGGAACGTCATTTATAATGCACGTACCTCGGAAAGTAGATGAGAAAAGGAGCTGGTTTCGAAAAGATAGCTCATGCGTTTCTTACGTAGAAAATTTCTTCGAAAACCACAGTACCGCGGTCTTTCCTTCCGAGTTTCCATGGCAAATTTAGAGGAAAAAATCTTCCCGGTGTCTCGAACAAGATTAAACGCTGCCAAGAATAGGAAACGCGAAATTCCGCTTTCGATGCGACTCGTGATTCCCACGTCCTGGCTCATCTGTCGGAAAGAATATTGCGTCTCGGAGATGAAACTTCACGTCAAGCGGCATCCAGTGCAACGGGGTGTGCCCGCGAAGTATTGCGGGAATCCCATGCGAGCCCCCATGGGATCTTCTTCTCGTATTTTTCGATTCTAAAAATATTCACATGCAAAAACGCCCCTGCTACAGTTGCTAACCCCGACAACTCCTTAGGCATCCCGAGCTCGCTTGTAATAAAACACAATATCCGAGGATTTCTTTAAGTTGCATATTCAATGATTTCCTCGGAGACTCGAGAGCTTTTCCACGAGAAGAGGGGGGGGGGGGAAGCAAGGAGAGATAACAGGAATGAGAAATTGGAATCGTTAAAACGGGCGAATCGAGTTTCTGTTTTCCTCTACTGTTGGTCGCGCAGGAATGATAATCACGCGTCTCGCGCGTCGTTTTTCTTCGCGATTCCATCAAGAAAATAATCTTTTCCGCGCGAGAATTTTCTGCAAAGAAAACTTGAGAAATTATTGAAGGAATTGAAACGAACAATGAAAGGGTGAAAATGCTACGTTATCGTGCATCTGACTCGCCACTCTCGTAAAACACGTCCTCCAATAAGAAAACAGCAGATTGGCATCAGTCATTAGGTAGATTTCGCGAAGTGTTGTAAAGCGCGTGAAGAAATAGGGCGGATACCGTAATTCATAAAACACATGGGAAAGGCAGAATCCCCATTTCATTCACATTAGCGACGGTTTATTTATATTAAAACGTGAAAGACCATAGAGTTATTAAAACGTTGTCGAGGATTAAGGAAGACAAAAAAGGTATCAGAAATGACGAGGCAATGTTACGAGGCATAATTTGTAAAGTTTACGAGAGAAAATGTCATGGGCGTTGAGCATCAAGTTGAATTCCGACTTTGTTTCCGCGGGTATTTAGAGCCGTGTCATTCATGGGACAGCTGCGAGACGTTTACATGTGGTCGGAGTATATTTAGTGGCAGAATAAAGTACCCAAGACAGGCTCTCAATGAGCAGACCAAATCCAGAGCAGCTAATCCGTTTGGCAGCGTCCGCGCGTGGAGGGAGAGGATGGCGCGATGCTATCGTGGGTGGCAGCGGAACTCCAAATCAACGACATGATAAATACTGTTTAGGTCGCTCTTGACTCGTGAAGGTCGTCAGTCGAAACACGAGTGAGCGATGCCCCGGGCGCGCGCGCCTTCCGTCAACGCGAAGGAGAATGATGATGACATAATGACGTCGCAGTGGGCGAGCAATAGCTGACATCCGCCACCAAATATTCTAAATCACAATGTCCTCGTCGTCGTTGTCCTCATCGTCCACTGCCTCCTTCCCGTCATCGTCACTCGTGTTTACGAGAAGGGCTCTCCGCCCTCGCTGCCATCCTGCAGTTACCCAAATGTCGGCTACATGTCTCCCTATTATTAACGTATCAACGTTGATCACCGGTATGAAATGAGGATATGTTTCTCGCTCTCCGTTCTCCCCTTTCTCCCCGTCTTCTCCTCCTCTTTTACTCTCTGCCAGATTTGAAGATCGTGACCATGAAACATTGCATTCAATCACGGAGCATTAAAAAACGGATTCATCATTTTTTGATAGCGCATAGTCTGTTGAAAACATTCTACGATGCGACGATTTGTCAACAGATTTAACTAATGATTTTTGTTTTCTTTGTTTCAGGTGAGTGATTACTTCTCAGTTGGAAAGTTTGGATTATGAGTGAGTCGCTTGAGTCAACTTTCGCGGTAGGATTTATTGAATTTTTTATTGGTTTCCGAGGCGCTAAAAGTAATCGCGAATTCCCGAGCGACAATAAGAAAGTCGCGCATTCGTCTCGAAGTCGTAAAAAAGCTGCCGCGCGTCGCGATCTTCGATTTGATGTTATTTTTATATTTTTCTACGCGCTAGTGAATTTTCTGTTTCTCGAGATTTAAAGCTCGCTCTTCGGTGAAACGTGGAACGGCGGCGATCGAGGGTGGTTCGTCGTTTCGTGGAAAGCTTGCTTCCCCAACGATATCCCAAGAATGAGGTAGTCGAGAGGGTGTCAGGAGCGGTCGGAGCGAGGTCTATGAAAAATGATGACGCGGCGCTTGCGAATGAAATGAAATCGGGTCGATGGTGGATGGAGGTCGACGGAAGTTCAACTAATTTCAAGGCAAAAAGAGACGTCTCAAAATTTACGCTTTTTTTTCTTACCAACATTTGGATTTGTTTGCCGGGCGAAATTCTTCGCTTTTGGGAAACGACTCGGGCAAAAGTAAGAAGATTAAAAAAAGTAAGGGGAATCAGAGATGAGGAGCGTCTTACTTGTCGTCTCCCCTATTTTCATTTCCCGTAGCAATAGTTCATTAAAAAGGTGTTTTGGAGGCAATTCCGTGAGCTATTAGGTAGCCTCTATCACCCCTCCGGGGGCTATTTTACCCCCGGCCTTCTCTCCATCCCCGAGGACTCCGCAGGATTCAGCACCGGCATTACGGCAGTTACCAGACCGCTCGAATACTCCTCGTGAGATCAAACCGCGCGACGTTCTACTTTTATTATTACCATTTCTCTCACTTTTTTTTTCAACTCGAAATTACACACCTCGATTATTCTTATCTTCTTGAATATTATTTTACAAAGTTACCTCTTGAAATTGCTTTATAAATTATCCATGAATGATTCCGTCTGAAACGGCCCAGTCTTAAAATAATGCATTTTAAAGCAGCTAAAGCGCGAGGAAAAATATATCATTAAAGCGAAATACGGGTCGGGAAGGAAAAAAAGTGGGGACGAGGTTCGACCGAGTGGAAATCCAGGACTTAAAGTGGACGGTAGTCCACGTCCAAGTTGATAAGGGCTCGGGCGAGGGCGAGGGCGTGGGGGATGAAACGAAGCCATTTATCAAGCGCGAGGGGAGCAGGTGGATAAATCCGCGACCGAGAAACGATGAAGCCGCAGGGACTGCGAAGAGAAATGTAGATCGCCTCTTGTAAACCGGATCTGCTCGATGCGATTGCAGCAAACGTTCGTACATCTCAATCTTCCGTTCACGCGACCCTTCGTTTATCGCTTTCCCACTTATTTCCTTCGTCCTTTTAAAAATCAATAAAACATTCGACTTCGTCACAAAATTACAACGCGATTCGCTTCTTTTTCTTCTCGCATTTTAATAATTATTTTCGATATATATCTTTAAATCCCGCAATAGTCGTAACTCCCGAAAACTAATTTCGCAGCTCTCGGACCCGGCATAATTCTTACCGTTGAACTTCCGGGTCGTTTGACCCACCGCCGAAGATCTCTCATAAGCGACGTGGACGGATGTCGTAACGAGGCGATTACGCCGCGTACCTCGTACCCGAGGATTTTGAGGGAATTTCGGCACAAGAGAAGGAAGTGCCCGGAGGGTAACGACTAACGCGCGTGGACTCGCCTCTGGTTTTAGGGCAAAAGGCGCGCGTAATTATACGTTAGCCCGAGGCTTTTGGCCTGCTCTTCCTGAATCGTAAACAAACCGCACAGACTCGGGCTACCGGTCTTACATTTATAATGCGCCCTATGCCTCGTAACGTACGTAATGGCGCCCAAATGAGCTGCCATAACCGCAACCATGAATTACGTACTTTGCTCAATCTTGCCCAAATTCCATACATTTTTCTATCCTTCTCATTACGAGATGAAGATTTTTTTCACCTTGTTTCTCGGGTTTAGTGCCTCCGCAAATGTTCCGCGACGTAACTCATCAAGTAGCAATGCTTCATGGCGGCGACTCGTAAACGTTGCCCGCCTTGTTCGTTTCTCTCGATTTTTCCGGGCAGGATCGAACCGACTAGCGGGTATTTCGTGTTTCGTAACTGCGCGAGCGCGAGTGAAAACCTTCGTGCGCGTTTGACTGCACGTCCACGCTTGGCCAAGGGTATTGTTGCGAAGCTATTTCGAGAGTCCTGTGATCTCGCAACAGCTGTGCTATCTATCACTAACGGTGATTCAGTGATCGTAGAGGATTGTACGAGCTGTAGTTTACAGAACACGAGACAGAGACGGGAGCGGAAAACAGTCTCTGATCTTCAAAGTAACCGTTGCTACGCGCGAGATGAATGCCCCAATAAATATGAGACGATGGAATATCATTAGTCGAAGAAATGTTCGCGCTTTCACTGCAATTTCTTCATTTAATGATCTCCTTGCGTAATCATCTGAATTCTACACGGGGAAAATAAAATTACAACGGTAGAAATTCATTCTTGATGGAACAAATGTACGGCGATGTAAATTTGACAGATTCCCCTTGGATTCCTGAATCTCTCGAATGAAAGTGAAATGCTATCGACCATAAAAGCTAAATGCATTTATCACGCTCTGCAATTCGTTTATGATCACGTTCGCAATATGGCGGAAATATGATTTCGTCCCATCACGGGTCCTATAAGCGCGCAAAACCGACGCTATCATAACCCCACCCCCTCGTCTAACTCTATCTTTTTGGGGTCAAATGTCACGCGTATTTTCCTTTTTACGACGCCTTTACGACCATAAAGGACAAGGCGCAAGACTGTAAAACAGTTTTGCGTTTATGCTCTTGTACCTGTAGCCTTACGAGACGTAAAGTCAAATACTGCCAGGGATTCGATTATCTTGACGATGCAAATTTCCCGTAATTAATCAACGTATCCCACTAGAATCTAAAAGTCTCGATAACATTGTCGATAAAATTTGTTTTCCGACTAATACGCTTTTATCGCGCACTTTCGAATAAACAATTACTTTGAAAAATTTGCGAACAAAGGAATATAAAGAAAGGGAAGAATAATGTGACTCGTTAAAAGTCTAAATGGAATTTTTTGGAATCTCGGATAGGATAGGCAACGAGCCCCGGCTTCCTGTTATCGAGTCGAGTTTGCTCGAGCGGTAGAAAGAAAATGTAAATCGAGCCTGGGATTCTGGGGGTATGGTGCTAACGCTAAGTCCCCACGCATCAGCGTTACCGGGAAACGGGGGTAGAAGTCGATCGTTCCGAGTTCGCTTAACCGATGCAAATGCAACTCTTGCAGAGGGTTGGTTGTTTCGTCGCCGGGTTGATGTATGGCCTCTCTCGTGTAGCTTCTCGCGGAATTCTCTCTGCCACGAATCACCCTCCGCCCTCCCGCCCCTTTTGTTGCACACACACACACACACACACAGACACATACATACACGAGTACGAGCGTATTTTTCGAGACTCGCTCTTTCGTTTGCTTCTCTATTTTTTCCATTCTTTGCTTCCTATTTTTTGCGCCCCTCTTTTTGCGAATGCGAGGCCAAGCAGGCTTTAGGTGGAGCTTGCCCAGGCTTGTCTCTGTATTAGTTTTTACGAGGATAATACACAACGTTTAAAGGGATAAGGGATTAAAGCCCAACGAGCACCTGACCACCCTCGGACGTGATCATACTTGGTCGCTTCCCTTATAGATCTTCGAGGCTTAAATTCAGGGATGAAGTGGAATAATACCCGCGACTGAGGGCACAGAGAGCAACGTTCGGTTTCGACGGCGTCGCGCGAATACACTTGCAAATTTTCGTCGAAAGCCTCGCGAAAAAAACAATACGAAACTTTATCGCTCGCAAGAGGGTCGAACGCGTATAACACTTGGCTAAAAAAGAGAAAAAAAACAAACATTTCGCTCGCTGATGGAATATTTTTTCAAGAGAGCAAAGTCCGCGTGAATGAAGATAAATTTTCGGGGAGAGACCAAAGCATTTTCATGCCGCAAAAAATGTTTGCGTCCACTATCGTCAAGTTGGCAGAAGCGAAAGTGCCGATGGCACCGAACCCGGGCCGAGTCTGAAGGGTCTTTCGAGTTTCCCGAACGTCGCGGTTACCCCGCGGCGGAAAGCGCCATAAATAACATTTAACTTTGTTCTGTCTCGCGCTTCTGTATTCCAGCGCTGCGGATGTGGATGAAACGAGTTCTCGCGGCACTCAGGTTACCCTTGGTGCCCCTGGACACTCAAATCCAACGGGGAACCCCGCGATATATGGGGAAAAACTACGAATAAGAGGGTCGCTCTCGGAACGCGCTCATAAATAACGTGACGCGTGACAGCTTGAAACCGTTAGAACGAGTCCGAATCCGCGTCCGCGTATACGCGTGTTTCATGAATTATCATTCGCGCGTGTTTATTTCTTCGAGTTGCGAGATAATTAATATTATTTTCCGAAAATCCCACTCACCCGTTGAATTTATTTTGATGAAAACTCATATCTTTCAACGTTGAACTTGTTTGCGTTTCAAAAATATAAAATCCGGTATAAATGTTGGCAAGAGTTAAGTTCGAAAAGCGCAGCTATCGGTGTTACGGGCCGGGTAAAAGAGATCGACAAGGGAACGAAGAGGGTAAATATTGCAGTATGCACTCAGCGCAGAGACACGCCGCATACCAAAGCTACCCCTCCCGCCCCTCCTGCATTTGGCATCTCTCCGGGTGGGAGTTGGTGCATACATCCATGCATTAGCAGACGCATTTATTATTTCGCAGCGGAACGCGAATATTTGGCAGAGTGGAAGCTTCGCATTTGAAATGCAATTCGTGACGAAGCCGTGGGTATTATTTATAGACGGCAAAGTTTTGCTATAAATCCGTTTCCAATTAAACTTGAAAAACGAGAACGTTGCGCGAAAAAAGAAGAACTCAGGTGTCGTATGGAAGCGCGTGATTTATATTTGAATGCGCGGAAGGCCCCCGCTTCTATTTGGAATAGAAACGACAGGCCACTCGCCGGCGGTTCAAAGTACCTTCGCCACGTTGATATTATGTCTCGTCGGCGAGCACGGCCGTGTCGTGACAAGCCGCTCTCTGTACTCTCCGTACAAGGTATAGGGGGATAGATAATCAGCCATTGTCTTACATCGATGCTTGATACCGCGGCGAGCGAAGTAAATAAACATTTACATTCGCCGGTATACCAAGCGCAATTTCTACTTCGATGCAAATCGATCGCTTCGTCAACCTCGGTACGCCACAGTCGTGTTTCATTATGACTCGCAACAATGCCGGGACGAATTCGCGATTAGATTTTTCGCATTTACATACGCTCGACGGCTCGCATTCGAACGCGCGCGAGTTCATCGAAACGTCGTTTCGCCGGGATAAAAAGGAATTTAATAAGAAGGAACGAAAATGTCTCCCGAGGTCGATTATTTCGTTGGCCTTTTGTACATGCCGTTAATGGGCAGATCGATAGTGTTGATACCGCTACTATGTAATACATAGACGTACACAATGCGCTGTATGTAAACGTATTATCGACCAGTTGGTGTTCATTTAATGCAACGAGGGCGACAAACATTACTGCAGAGGGTGAGCGAGGAGAGATTGTCAAAGGGGGAAGGACAGAAAGAGATTCGTGTATACCCTTTCCTCGTAGCTTCCACCTCGGTGACTTTCTTTGTCGGCCTTTTGTCAGTCCGCGAATTAGATCGAGTAATCTTGTTTGTATTCGAAATGACACCGTCGCCTCCGAGTTGACATTTAAGTACCGCGCCGCGTCTATTCGACCATTGTCAGCCTGTAATTGACTCCGATTGGAAGATTGAATTTGGATCCCGCTACGCTCTGACGTCAAATTCGCTCCCGCGTTTCCTTAATTCCAAACACCAATTTTCCGAAATGCCGAGGGAAAATACAAAAGGCTCGTTCGCAAATGAGATTGCCGCTGTTTTTTTTGTTTGCTTTTTTTTCCACCCCGAGTTTCCTTTTCCAGATATATATTTTTCGTTCGCGTTTTCACGCGTAATTGTCGTGATTCCACGAGCACAATACACGCCGCAATCGTGTTTTGCAGGGCCGTAAACGCTGTCATTACTCGTAAACAAGACCGTTGTAACCACTTGTGGTCAGGACGTATTATCTCGTCCTGTTTCTCGTCCTCGTGAAATGCGTGCGCTGTAAAGAGGTCTTCGCGTGCGTGCGGTTTGTCTCGGCAACGAGAGGCTCTTTACGTCGGCCGGTATCATCGGCGGTACCGCAAAAACCAAACGTCAATAATACGTATTGATGATTCTTCGGTGTTGAATTACCGGTGTCGCGCCTCGCTATCAATTCGGATTATTTCAACCGCAAAGCAACCTCGTTCACGGAACGAAACTTTTAACGTTTTTATACGAGCGGCACTTGTCTGGCGATTTCATAATTCACGGCTAAAAGAAGAAATTAATGTTCTTGATGTTTCACGGTTCATCGGGAAAAGGTTAATTAACGGAAAGTCAGAAATTCTAATTTGTAGATTGGGTTCAGAGTGAAATGTACGTCGGCAAGCGGGGGTCGGTGCCCCAAGAGAGCGCCGCTTGGCACAGCATCGTCTCCTTGTAACGCAGCATGCTATGGCGCGTTAACGTAACGCCGGCTTGCCGTACCGGAGAATAAGGAGAGCCATCAATAACCATTAGGTTCGCGTGCAATTATAACCGCATTCGTTGAGCAAGCGAGTACCGCACCGTGGCGAATAAACATAGCTGGTCCTCGGCGTGTTGTAGCCAACGCGCTGATAAAAAAATCTTTGAGCATTACTTTGCATTGGTTATATGTGATAAAAGTTAACGACATTTCTCGATATGTTCCGAGAAATCTGTATTTTTTTTTCTTTTTTTTCGTACATGCAAAAATGCGGGAACTTAACTCGTCGCGAATAATTTCTTTTCGATTAAAAAAAAACTGGAATAAAATCCAAGAAACGGAAAAATGACTCAATTTCAAAGATCTCGAGGAGAAAGTCATAAAATAATGTCACTCATGCTCGCTCGAATGTTTTTATCATCCTCACCGAGTATCTCTTTGTCTCCGCGTCTAATTACGAATAAAAAGATACAAAACAATGAGGAGGGGGGTAAAAAGAAAATTGATAGTCGACAGCGCGACGAGAGGTCATTTATAACTCGAAGCGCGGTGTGATTAGAACGTACCAAATGACCACGGAACGCAGAGAAACGGGGCCCCCACAAGCCCCTTACCTTTGTAAGCAAGAATGTCTTAGCCGGTAGCCAACGCGATCATTATAACGATTCGAATCTCAACAGGGCAGCTCGTTATTAATATCGAATAACGAGATGGCATGCGGGGATTCTTTATTAACGATCCTCACGGTTCCGAGAGCCGCGCGATCTCGCAAAAACTCTTTTGGATACTTGGCGCAGACTGACGACAGACAACTATATAAATATTAGCCGGGACGCGGGCCAAGTTACAGGAAACTTTGACGAAAGAAACATTCGGGGTATCGAATTTTAACATTTCTGTAACGTGGAAAGTCTCGCTGCCGTAGCAAATTCGATTCAAACGTTTCTCAGACGGACGAAACGTGTGTAATTTTTGCATGAAATTTCCTTCCTTTTTTTTTCTTGCATTATAAATGCCAGGATAAATTTAATACCCGCTATCTGCGCGGAATCTTTTATGATTTCTCGTTCATGCATTTAAAACCTTTCGCTTCGGCAGCGATACGTATACGTAAGAAATGGCTCGTCGGTGGAAAATCATTGATATAAAATAAACGCGACGGAACGTGAGAATTCTCGGCGAGCGAAACCTCCTGGAGAGAAAGGAGTGTCCTGCATCGTACGTACATGCAGGGGCACGATAACGTCTATTCGCGAGACTTCGCGCGGCCAACATTAATTTCTGCTACGCTCCAGACGTTATATGGAGTATCAAAGATTTGAGATCCGTGTAATTCGAATAAGTTTCTCGGAATCTTACACCGTTCGAAAACGTGGAGTCATGAGGCGTAAGCGTATTTTGAAATGTTAATCATCCGGAAAAAATGTCCAAAGAGACGAAACGTCGCGAAGCTTGAAAAACCCGTTTCGATTAGATTCCATTTGAGTGATTGCTTTGATTAATCGATCGATGATTATTGATTTTTTTTCTTCCATGATAAAAGAACTTTTTCGCAAGATAAACGATGTGTAATTTCAAGCTCGAAGCACACGGACTTTCACAGGCCGTGCGTGAATCATCCGTGCCTTGGTCCGTGATTAGGCTTGGTTTTACACGACACGGTTCACATGGTCAGCACGATGATGTAGCTCCTCGAAAGCGCGTCGATCCGACGCGAGGTGCACGGGTCACATTCCACCGGGCATTATTTCCTTACTCGCTTGAAGCTCCGACAAAAGGCAGCTTCTCCTCGAAGAATAACCTGTCCTCTTTCTTCTCGCTCCCTCTTGCGTCGCGGCCCACCTCCCCCCTATCGCCTCATTAATAGTATTCACGGGGACGGGATTCTTTACCGATCGCGTCCAAGTCACAATTGACCGAGTCTGGGTTAACCCAAGCCAAAGTCCCGAACTTTGGCTTGATGATTTCAATGAATCCCGGAAGAATGACTCGTTAAATTTGCCCGGGAATCGAGCGATTTCCAATTCTTTTTCGATTTAAAAATGGAGATGAAAAGATTCGGGTATCGCGAATAAACGCGTATACAAATGTGATGTTAAAACGTTCGAGAAGTTGCTCGGCGATACGATTCAAAGACTCGGAATCGTTTCATTCCATGGGGTATTGATTAACAAAGCGCGTCTGCAACGACATTTATCCTCATCTTTATCCGTAACGATAAGAAACTACGTAGAATCTGTCAGAGCGCGCGCTCGTCGCAGTACGCCTCACCTTGTCTTTCTTCTCAAAGCGGAGGTGGACGCGCACATAAGGGGTACACCCACACCGTCCAGTACCGACCAGCCGAGCGACGGGGGGTCGCGTGATTTGTGGTCGCCCCGAGAAGTCACACAGCGGCTGATATATTTTACGGGCGGTCGTCCTCTCCACCTCCGTTGCCTCCTCCACCTTCTTCTTCGTCTTCTTCTTCTTCTGCTTCTTTCGCTGCTCCTCTACGTCGCTTTGAGTTCGACTACTCGTAGAGGACGGAGAAGGAGCGAGAGTGCGAGAGAGAGAAAGCCGGAGAAGGGCAAGAGGGAGCTAACATTGTACCACATACACGGGCGGTCAGCCGCCTTTACACGCGGCTACATCGTATTTACATGAGAAAGGAGTCGCCTTTTCTTGCTCTTCGGGTTCTCTCCGGCACCACGGCCGCGCGTTCGCCTCTGTTCCCTCTCACTGAGGAGGCACCCTTATAAGATCCCCCTTAGTGTAAACAAGGTTTATCATTATCGCCAGGGGAGCCTATAATTCAAAGGATATACCTCGCTCGCTCCTTCGAATCGCGTTCGAAGTTTCATCAAAAAGCGCGATTAACATTTCCTACCATTTTATGAATCTCGAAGAAAATTTCGCCGCTCCTGGATTCTGCGGCGATAACGAGAATGCGGTGTCGGGGAGACAGGTCGAACGCTGCAGGAGTCTACCGCGAACGAAAAATGTGCCCGATCGCGCGCAAGTGGGACAGTGAGGGAGCGAAAGAAGGTCAGAACACACGGCGTGGAAAAGCGAAGAAAAAAGTCTTTCGTACACGCGGTCCTTCGCTTTTAATGCCATGCACACACGTGTTTTGCGCCCGTAGAGAGTCGAGTATACCCATGCACTTGCATTTTGCCAGTCCAACCGAAGACTTTTTAATGCCTTTATGCCCACCGCGAGGAGGAGCTATCGGGGATCTCGCGTCGTAAGTCTGGAACTTTATGTTCGCGCGGCTAACCTTCTCCTTCGCCATCACCCTAACTTACGATCCCCTTGCATGTTCGCTCGTGCTTTCGCTCACTTCGGCCTGGCTGCTTACTTGAGACGTCCACGTCGCCTCGATCGCCGCTCTTTGGATATAACCTGCGAACGTCTATCTCTTCCCACTTTTGCGCCGGGTTTCTCTGGCCTTATCTCTCGTGCCGGTCTAAGGTAACGAAATTTCCCGGCCCCGAATAAATTCCTGCCCGCCTCGAAACTTACGACTCTCGAGCACACCGGCTAAAACCGCCATTGCCTTCGTCGCTGCTGCGCCGACATGCCAAAGAGGAGCCCGACACTTATTCCGTCCGCGTTTACGATGATGTCTCTTTCACACGCTTCGCTTGTGCAACGTATCTCGCGATTCCAACGGAGATTCCGGATGATGTACCTGGAGGAGATTGATTCTATCGGACCGCGAACACGAGGCTGATTGATAAATGAAAGGACGGGCTTATCCGCTCTTTTTTCACCGTCAACTCGTTCTGATTCATTTGAATTTCGCATTTGCTTTCGCTCGAAATAACTGCAACTTTCTTAACGGATTGAAACGTCGGAAAATAAAACTCGCGTTCAATAAAAACATTCGAAGAGTTGACATTTTTAAGGCGACATTCAGATGTAAATACAAATGCGGAGATTTAAAACCGACAACGACCTTGCCGCGGAACCTCGGCCTCGATTTGGCCGTCTCGGGTGTGTGAAATAAATAGCCCGAGGAGCATTAAACGTGTACCTAGGTCAAGACTTTGCGCGAAGACCGATAGAGGTAATAATTTAAAGATTCCATTCATCGGAAAGAAGCCTCAGCTGCTTGTACGTTGAAGGCGTGTGAGGCTCGTTTCGAACGATGGCACCGGCAGATATCGATATCCCCAAGACCCAGGGCAGAAGGGGAAGCAGCGAAAGGGAAATGGAAATGGGGGGAAGACGGAGTAGGCTATGTTCTTGACCGGTCTCGTGGAAGCTAATGCATGTAATTGGTCTATTGTGCGATGGTATTAGCCTCCGAGGTGCTTTACGGATTACTCCACATTCCGGAATGCTAGCGAGAGTATCCATTCAGAATGAGGATTTCTTCGCGAAGACTTCCCGCGATGAATTGCCGCGTGATTCATCTCTAATAGTTGAATAATCAATGCCACGTTTCGTATTCACTTGCAAACTGATTCGACACCGAAAGGGTTAACGGCGCATGGAGGATATTTATGAGCTCGTGTCGTGTTTCGTTGTGCTTGTCGACACGTCACTTCGCATGACTCGGGGTAGCCACCCTTCGGCAGAAGTCGCAGGAATCATTACGGCATGATTGCGCGGTTTACCGCAGCCAAGAGCTATTGACATATTTTGACTCCGCGCCACAAGCGGATATTTCGTTTCCTCGTTGCCGCCACCGTGGTAATTTTCCACTTATGTATTGTCAGAAGTACTTTTCGGTCATTAAAACCGTACGAACCAATTTCGCTGCGGTGGGCGACGTCGCCTCCTCATTTGAAGAAATCATGTCGCTATCGAACGCTCGAGCGTGCATTAAAATATCCGAGGCTTTGATCGAGTAAAAAAAAAGCGGTGAAATGTCTGGAAGCTAAAGAAATACAAAACAAAAATGAAGATGGTCGCAATTTATCGCGTCGGCAATGAAATCGTCGTGCGGTTGGCAATCGTGGTATTCGCGGATAAGAAGGCAGATGCGCTTAATTGGACCAGGAAGCCGGTGGCCGTTCGCTCGCCGCAAAACGCGCACTTCCGATGAAAGCCCGAGTTCGGCATGCAGCGATAGCTCGATAATTCTTTCCGATTACGCTTTTGCTGAAATTCCCCTCGATTGTTTAAGCAACAATAAGCGCAGGAAGCTTCGGAGATGCGGCTCAGCGGGTCTGCTTACTTGGAAACTAAGGGCTAAGGGCAATCGCACGCCCCGTCGTGTGACTAATTGACTTCGTGCAGTCTCGAGATCCGATTCTCTAATTATTCCGCCGAACCGATTTCGATCGGTTGGACTCGCTGCTCGCAGATCAACCGTGTACCGGCGCATACGGCTTTGTTTTGTTATTGTTTTTTCCTCGTTGTGTTGTTGATTTTTTGCAAATTTGGATCGAGGAGACTCATTTGACGGAACGTAGAAGAAAAACGGGCAGAAATAGTCGAGCTTGCATGACTCGTACGTTCGAGGCAATTGTAGCTAGGGTTTTGGTGGGTAAAAGGGTCGTAGGTGTATCCACGTGGTGTCTTCCCACGTCAGTGTGATGGACAGCCGAGTCTGACGGACGGATGTTCTGGCAGACGGACAGACAGACGAACGAGCTGAGACCGGTAGCTTGTGTTTTATTCAGATATATCCAACGAATGAACAATTACCGAGGCGCTTGTGCACGCACCGCGTGCACAAAACGAGCCGCAGGACGCGTCACAGGATGCAGCAAAAGGCTGCAGGTTAATTCGATCGTGATGGATAATTATCCACGAAATGAGTGACGCGGAATTAACGATGCGAATCCTAGATTTCTATTCCACTTTGTCTCGAGAATCGCGAGCAACGGGCTTTGACAGATGTAATTTTTCGATCCGGAACGCGAATGTCTTGGCTATTTAGTCATCGGGGACAAGTTTTGAATATGAAATTGTGGCACTTAAGGTATCTCGTCTTGCGCAGCCGGTTATGTAAAATGGAACGCGCTTTGTAAGAGTTTTGATAATCAGCATATTTTTATTGTCAATGGATATCAATTGTAACAAAGAAGTCGAGTAATTAAAAGCGTGATTAAATCGTATGCAGGCTTATTAGCAATACGTTTCATCAAATACTTCCGCAGTCTCTGAGATTATTGGAATGTTATCGCTCATTACGTGACAATTATCGCTAATTGACGTCTTATCAGAATGCCAGCGTTTCTCACTGGATAAGAGGTGTCTGACGAGTGCGCTCAATTTAAGAAAAGCAAAAAATTCGATCCTTCGAGAATGCTGCATGTTATTTCGAACATCAAAAGAAAATTCTCTAATGATGTGAGAGTTGCGGCAAACTCGTTATGTATTTTTCTTATTTTGCACTTCTCTATCGAATAAATGCAAACGGAAAGTGACGTTGGATCGTGGCTATCATTGGTGCGATCGGTGACTGGCGCGTTAAAAGAATGAACGCGAAGGAAAGTGATCCAAAGAAGAAAACGCGCTGGATGTCGAGGGGACCCGATCGCGTACCACGGCCTCCCTTACTTACGTAATTTTAAATTAAACTGTGACGTTTTTAAATCAACGTTTTTGTCCCGTTTCCTCTTACTCGACGTCTCCCTCGCTCCTCCATTTCCAATAATTCGCCACTCTCCCCTCTCGCTTTCCTTCTTTTTTCTCTCTCTTTCTTTTTCGCTTCACTTTAGCGCGCTAGACTCGAGGTAGAAACTTGCGATATTACCGGCGGGGCTTTTTCGCCGGTGCACGTAATTTAGGTACCAGGAAATTGGTTTTCTCGACAATGAAATAGAAGAATGCGATGCGATGGCCGCGCGGAAAGGAATCAGAGGATAAAAAATAAAGAGGGAAAAAAGGGGAAACCTATCACGTTGGCTGTGTCGTCTTTTTTACCCACCCGCTCTCTCTTTTTTTTTTATCAGGAACGAATCGCTTCGAAATGCACGAATGAAAGCTCGCGTTAGTGAATATTCCACTCGTGCGAATTAATTCCTTCCCGGCTTATTGTGCGCGATGAGCGTGAAAGACCAAAGTGTCCAGCTGTCAGGATTTGTCAGTGCTTCGCTCGCGGCGGCCACGTATGAGCAAATGTTTCCTAATTTCGTGCGCAGAAAAAAGCACTAATCGAGAAAATTCCTTTTGGCTCTGGGAACTTGGCGGACGGTAATTCGAATCGTGATAATAACTTTCGTGAAAGCGACGGGGGAATATGAAAAACTCCGGGGTCTTCTTTATGTTCCTCGAATGAAATTTCGAGCAATCTCGTTGTAATAGTCCTTTTCGTGTGTTTTCTTTCGCGAGCGCTTCTATGAGATAAATTCATGCATTAACATTTCTTGCCTCTCTGATTCTGGAATGAAAAAAATGGAGAAAAAAATGAAATGAAACGAACACGATCGTACCACACGCGATAAACATTTCGCCGTGTCCGAGATGGAATGTCGAAGGACGCGATATCCGCTGCCTGACGTGGAACCTGATATGACCCCGCAAAGCACATTCAGCGAGTTTTGTGGCGACCGAATGTAATTTCAATCTACGTAATTCACCAATGAGGAAAAAACAATTTCGGCCTCTGTTAAGCTCTTAACAGTCTCGCGCGACTTATTGCCTATAAATTGTTCGAAACGCGGAAAAAATGAACTTCGTTTATTCGGTAAAAATCTTGTTTTCCCATAAATTTCGACCCTGCGAAGTCACTAAACTCGCATTTTTTGTCACTCCTCAGCCACCCTCGTCGAGGCAGCACACGTACCCGATTCTCACGTGTATGCAGTGCGCTCAAGAACTCACGATTTCATCTCGCGCCTTAGATCATTTGGCTGGCAAACCAGTTTTCGTACATTTCACGGGATATGTTTCGAACAAAGTACACGGGATATAAACTCACCTCTGCAAACCAGTAATGACACATACCTCAAGTAATTTTATTAACGTTCACTCGAAGTAGTTTCAATGGACCGATCAAGATACAGACCGAACATTCTACCGAGCGAATATTTTCTTTGTTGAAATTAATGAATTTCGATTTATCCGCCTCCAAAAAAACAAAAGAAACGGCCTTTTTTCATTCGGGTAATAATATTAATTACGTTGAATGGCCGAATGCGCGATACGCGATGGTACAATTCGCGGTCACGCGAATGGGAACAAATTCCACGATGGTTGACGCGATGGCCTATCGGGGAATCGTACAATGATCGTTCAATCGGCCGTGCATCAAACAATCGGCATACCGGGTAACAACTCTCCGCGCTTGCGTCCATCTCTTCCGCAGGAGACAAATAGCGCGATACAGTCCGGCGAACATTTGATTGCCCGTGCCATTATGACTGACGTTTTCGTTGTGCCGACTATGTTTCCCAATAACTATTCAACGAGAGCTACTCAACGAGATCTCTGATACGCTATCATTTAAAATAACCGCGCACGCGATCCATTTCAATCAAACCGAGACTTTGAAATCTCGTTCAAGGACTCGGATCTTTCCTGTGCATGGCAAACGATTGCGATCAACAATTAATGCACTTCCTCCGTTTCATATGGAGAATTGGATACGCGACAATGAGATATTTGATCGGTGTGATCTGATTTCTATCAGCATCTTACATTTCGCGCGAAACGTTACGTTCCCAAGACTTTCAATAAACATTTGCAGTAAAAAAAAAACGTCGGGACGCTCCTCGTGGCTCTCGATTTTGCGTATTGATAATGTGCTCGAGTATATATTGTGATGTTAACGTCCGTTCGTGGCGAAGATGCTGGCTGATCGTGCAAAGGTCCAGAAACGATGATTCAGAGATATTTATGGAGTGCAGAGAGTTGTGCCGCGTGAGCGGGCATGGCAGAGCCGAGTAGAATTACACGATGTCGACGGTGATATAACGCGTTGTATGCTTCCCTTCTTTTTCTTTGTACCATCTCTCCTTCGGCTACCTCCGCGAAGAAAATAAAAGAAAGCGACTCGAGAGATTTAGAAAGAAGAAGACTCGGAATTCGATGTTTTCGTTGCGAATGCTCGCCAAGCATTCGCCGATTCTGTGAGGTCCGTACTTTTGAGGTTCGAAACCGACCCCAAATTCGCCGTGTTTTTGGAGTAGTGCGCTGGAAAAGTATGAAAAAGACGGTTTTTGAGCGATCCGGGTTAGGGGAGCCGTCTGGACTGACTTCCTTTATCGACATTTTGATACAAAATGGCTGCTCACGACAGGGAGTCTCCGCGTAATCTCTCTCGATTCAAATTAACACACGCAGTGCCCGACGGGGGTTCCTCTTGGCGTGCCACGGGGAACTCGCGCAGTATGGAGGAGAGATAATATCGTCGTACATCCTTATCCTTTTTTGTCTTCTTTTTTGAGCTCACCAGTTTTAACTTTTCCTTTTGCACGATTTCCTTTTTTCATTCTCACGTCGCGCTGGATACCTTCGGGTTATAAAGAACGAAACGCCGGGATTTGCCTTGTTTTATTTTTTGCGTCAAAGCTCCTATTACCAACAACCTTAATATTGGATTTTTCGAAGGTAGACTCGCAAATCTTCCTCACAGTTTATTTTGCCCGAATGCCACCAACGCACCGACAACAATTACGCAATCACCAATTATACATTTTACATTCTTCAAACGAGCAACTTTAATTATCCGGATTGTTTCGTTCTGTGGAAGATACTTGTAGATGTGGACGAGTTGGTCATTTCAACGATGGGAGATGATAAACAAGCGCAGCATCGACCTCATCCTCGCTCCTGTTCCGTTTTTGCTCCTCGGCTGTTCTATCTTTCCGTAGCACGAAGTTAAGGAACATACAGCAAAGAATCACCGGGCAGTGTTTCACAATCTCTTCTAGCATTTTTGTCTTTTTCTTCCTCTTGGACTCGGATCCTGTCTCTAGTTTGCTTTCTCGCGTCGCCCATTATTTATTCAATTATCAAGATGAGCTACAGTTATTTACACTCTTCACAGAAGCTACTTTTGCTATGTCCTCGTGACGTACACGAGCCTCGTCTCATTAATTCTTGACTCTCATTTTTTGCGCCTCTCTAGTTTTCGAATACAAAAAGCGATCGGGAATGTTTCATAAACACATCAACGCTACGTCTCTCTTATTTTGAAAAATTCCTTACACCCGATACCGCGGATAATAGTGCTGGTGAAGTGAAATAAAATAGTCTGCCGGAGAAATATGTATCCGAAGGTATCGTTCGAAGGTAAAAGGTGAGGAGTGCAAAGGCTTGCGAGGAGCATGCGGAAAGACTCGGTAGAAGCTGGTGTGCTGAGAAAGAATGAAAACATTGGCCAGAGGAAATGTATGAAGAATGAATTGAGAGAGGTTGACAGGAAAAACAAAGAAAATGAGGAGTAGAGAGACGGAGCCGGATGAAGATGAGAAAGGAGCAGAGAGAGAAGCTTGGTTTGCCGAGTGATGCGCGAAGCGCCTCTACTGGGGTTATATGGAAATGTTGGTCAAATATATCATTCCGGCTTGACAGTGCAATTCTCTTATCTGCCTCGCGCCGCCTGCCGCTACCCCAAACCCAACGTCCCAGGCTTCAGGGGCGGATGGGGTGAATCGGGGAGCGAAGCTCCCGATAGAGGATCTGCAAACACGCTGCTGCCGCTGCCGCTGCTGCTGCTGCTGCTGCTGCTGCTGCTGCTGCCGCTGCTACCGGTAAACCCCACCTCTCTCGGTTCTCTCTTCTCATCCTCCATTTACCCCGTAGCAGACTCCGGCCCTCCTCCATCCAGACTGCGGGTCCGACCGGATGACGAACTGCCCTGCAAAATAGAGCGGAATACGGTCCTCCGAAAATACACGGATTGAACCGCCGTCTATGCTTTCTCTTTTTCCTTGATAATCTTGAAAATGCCGCGTTTCCTGCCTCTCTATTTTTATCGGCTCGTAGAGTGAGACGCGTTCAATTGCAATTGGCGATTCGACAGAACGACAACTATCTTTTCCCCATTTAAAAGTGCTATCGCTTTTCGGAGAGGCGCTTGTTACAAGCGAATCATTCTTTTGTCGAGATGCAATTATTCGAGAAGACAAATAATTTTCTTTGGTGCGTACGGCAATGATGGATGTGTTTGCACGCAACACATGGCCGATCGTTTATAGCCAAGTATTGTATGCTTTTTGGATAAACTACGTAAATCCTGCGAAACACGAGCATGTCAACGTGGCATAAAAATATTTTCCTTTTTATTTTATTTTTTATTTCCATCTTTGTGAAGTACCCAATTTGCCTTCGTTTCGAAATTGTTTCGTCATTAGCGACGTTGATTTCTCTCGTTCCTTGACATTCGAATATATATCGGCGGCTTCTTCGTAATTAAGTAGATTCATTGGTCATGGTAATTTTGTAAGAAGCTGTGAAGCGTAGAACGAACCGATTGGTGAACTAGCGGTATCGGGCCATTATTTTCTGCAGTATTTTAACGTAAAACCCTCTCCCGGATTCCTGGAGCCATCGTATCGATTTTGCTCCTCCATACCAAGATGCGGAATGGTATACGTGTGTAGGAGCTCGCGGCCGGAGACGTGTGCGTGCAGAAAGAGCTTCCACGGAGCTTTTCCTACGATGCAATCTTTGAAAGGAGAGCCGCGTCATTACACCATGGCGGTAGTTCACGGGCCATTGCCCCACCCTCTCTCTTCCCGTCTCTGTCTTTCAGTCACTTTCCTCGATGTTTCTGCCTTCTTCTGTCCTTCCTCTCCCGATATAGGGAACCAACATTGCAAGTTCGTATATATGTACCCCACAGCACTCTCGATTGAGAGCAACTCAATGACACATGACTCAACGTGCGACAACCCCATGCATCAACCGTGCCAGCTACCGCTCCTTTATCCCCATTACGGCTAGCCCACTACGAGCCAGCTTAAGCCGATTTACCAGCTTCTTGACTCAGTTACCAAGAATCAATCGATCCGCGTGCAAATAAATTTCGTAATGGAAGTGAATGCTAATTATTGGGAAAGATCGAATTCAGCGAATACATTCGCCGCACAATTACGAGGCTGTTACTTCGATCCGTATTGCAATTGATAGCCTTTATCTTTCGGTCAGACTTCCTAGATAAAACTACCGGCTACGTTTCCCTCGGGTTTCTGGATACCAACAATCTACACCCGTGCTAACAAGGTCCACTTGGGTGGCACGTCCGTGGCTTATACGTGGTCGTTTGCTCGCGGGTAATATTACCACGAGACGTTCTGCGAGACTGCGTGGAAGAGAAAGATGGTAGAGAGGCGAGGGATCAAAAGAGAATGGTTGAAAATGCGTAAGGGAAGATGAGAATGCAGGTTGATGCAACTCGCATAGCGATGATCCTTTGATAAGGTTTTTATACTTGATGATAACCTTGGTATCGCATCGTAGACAAAAAGGAATTGTCGTGGAAATTCTCGAACGATCGTACCGTCAGCAGTTGTCGCTTATCACCGAATTCTAGGCCAAGGTCATATATTCCGGAAATCCGTAAACTGCCAATGCCGTGAACAATGGTGAATTCTGTGCTGAGTAGATAGGACGTCGTCTATGACACCCTGGTCGTAAACGCAGTAGTGGGCCCGACTGCAGGCGCGGCACACCGGGGTTTATTATCAGGGTCGGGTTCCCAATTAAG
>JABFQM010000224.1:0-44727 GCA_022816865.1 Zelostemma sp. ZL-2020 | reverse complement strand
AATTCAGAATCTTTTGGAGTTTCTTCTTCTCTTTTGATAAGACCAATGTTTCACCCTTCCCATAAGCAGTGCATTGCAGTTCTTTGGTTCTGCCATTTCTTCTGAAAAATGGAATACATCGACGTTTAAAAATCGTTGTTACATTAGAAACAATCTTTCAAAAACGAACTTCATTTCCTCTCCCAAAATCAGTGATTTTCTCAGCAATTCGTCGCATTTTGCCGATAATGAATCGTTCTGAACTTCGGCTTTTACTTCTTTAGTCGATTTCATTTGACGACTCTTCTCGTGACACTTTTCGATCTCCGATTTCGAATCTTGAGACATCTAAACATTTAAATGATGAAAAATGAGAAACAAAGTTTATTTTTCATACAATAAAAATTGCAAAATGATAAAAGCGATGTTTCCTGATAATTTGCTTCGACTTTTTTTCACATCGATGGAAAAATCTTACGTGTGCAGTGAACATGTTGACAATTTTGCGTTTTGTGACCTCGTTGGTCTCGTTTCGAGCTTTGCTTTAAAATCAAATTTTTTCGTTGGAATTATTGAACAAAGTAAACGAAATATTTTTAAAAATTTACGCTTTATCCAAGTGCAACTCCTGCAAAGAAGTTTCGATATTTTGCATTTGATCCATTGAGTTGAGGAGTTTCATGTCGGTTATTGAATTGTCCGGGAATTCATTGTTGGAAAGCCAATTCATGGTCAAAAAATTGTACCCTCGGTAAAAACTTATCTGATTTTGACGAAATTTCTCATCATTTTTAACATTTTCCTCGACTTTTTTCAGCTATTCGAAAAAAAAATGATCGTAAGTTTTCAAGTTTTTGACTCAATTCATTACAAGAAGAAAATCGTTTTTCAATGTTGGATATAATCCAAATTGAGTACGCACGTACCGTCTTTACTTTAGAAGGCGAAATCGTCAATGAATCGAAAACTTCCATCTCGACGCGAGGAAACGAAAAATTACTCGTTTTGCAAAGAAATGAGCCGCAACGAACAAAGCAATTTGGGAAAATTCGAAGAGAAATGTTAACGGCTGCGCAGGTAACAAAGCAGTGTTGCCAACTGAACAATATTAAGGAAATTAATGGCAACACTGTGCACAGTAGTTTACCGGACAGCTGATCAGATTCTTCTTTCTTCGAGCCACGCAATTTCGTTCGAATTAGTAAGTTTTACATTAAAAACTATTCGTTAAGAGCATTAGAAAGAGAGCTTTTTTTCCCGCTTCGTGTTGAAGTTCATCCAATAACTTTGCTGAAACTTGCAGGTAACGGCTGGAAAGCATTAAAATGCCGAAAAAGCAAGCGAAAAATGCTTTCTTTTTTTTCATGCTTGATTACAAGTTGGAAGAAGAACGCAGAGGACGGAATTTCGTAAACGGCTTGCGCGATGTCTCTGCGGACCCAAAATGCGCAGAACAATGGAAGGTTAGAAAAATTCTATGGCGTTAATGGCTGTTGCTCTATCGGAAGATGTTGTTAGACTCGCCAATGAGAAGACGCCATTCGTTCGAAAAACTTACAAAAATTACAAACTTGCTCGTATTTTAATTAAGCATCGGATATTTTTTTTTCCGAATTCGGAATTTATCGTTGAAAACGTTATTTTCCAATTTTTCCAGCTCTTTCAAATATCAAAGTATGAATTGATAGAATAAAATAATATTTTTTTAATATTTCAATTTATCATTTAATTATCCTGCAGTTTTGCGAGCTCTTTAATAAATAAACAAATGTTTTCAGAACATGGCGAAACAAGAGAAAGGCTACTATGAAAAAAGGGCCAAAGACGCGAAATTCGAGGAGCGTGGATTGGGAAAAAAGACGGGAACTGGCGAGTCCATAGACTTTTTAGACGCGGAAAACAAGAGGATTCAGGAATTCGATGAGAGCATGACGGAATACATAGGTTCCTCGATAAACATGGCAAAGCAGAATAATAGTAATTGAATGAATTCAGGTTTTCTTGCAAAAGTAAACAAGGTATTTCATGTATTATTTCATGTTTCAGCTCTGAAAGCGCGTGAATTCTATCTGATTCATGTCAATCACTTTTATGTGAAGGAGAAAGAGGTTAACCAAGTAGAATACGCCCCAGCTGAGTTCGCTGTAGTACGATTTTCGCTGGAGAGAGGGGTTCAAGATGTTTTGCACGAAATCGTCTACTGTAAACCGCAAATTGGTCACACTCTTGCTGCTAAAGAAACCAGCGAAAATATCCATCGAATTCCTCTAGAAACAGGGGAGAAAAACTTCAGCGTAATGTATAACAAGCTGAAGCATTTCCTGGATTACAGCAGTCATCAAGGCGAAGATCCGCCGCCTCTGTACACCACCAAAAAATACACCATGGTTGTTCAGTCGCTGCTGGACAAAATGTCCGAGGCCACTGGTACGAAACTGTAATTTAATGGTTATTATAATAACCAGCAGCAATTATCTCAGCAAGAAAACGCTGCTGCAACAATTTATTATCAAAGGTTGTATCTTTTGTAGGCAGGGACATGAGCGATCATCTCGTGTACTCTTTGGAGAGGCTCTATGCCAATTTGCGTAACGTTTGCCAGGAAAATCAAATTCCCGAAGTCTGGGCCGATTATGAAATCAGCAAGGATACTTTTTCGTATACGCCAGGCCTCGAGTGCGAGGTGTGTTTTGTAACTGCTTGTTGGAAGATCAACTACATTTTGGAGATTAACTTTTATATTATTTTAGTTTCATCGCAACTACGACGCATTTGCTACAAATTGTAGCATGTCCATAGTCAAACGATGGGTTTTCACGATTTGCGATTACTGCTGCGAAAACTTCGGCATTCAGATGTTGCCGGGATTACATCGCCCGCTCGATCGCACGTCCAGCAATCTTAGTTCGAATTTGACTGCGAGCATGAGTAGCCTGAGTGTCAGAAGTAGCAGAGCCTCCAGCATTGTTACTGGAGGGTCTCTCCTTTCCATGACTGGAGTAAGATAAACTATGATGAGAATTTTCGATTCTCCTTTTCATATATGACAAAATATTCCTGCATATGATGCAAATAAAACCAGAATCGTACGATTCATTCAAATAGTTGATTGAAAATGACAATTTTTCAGGTGAGCAGCGACCGTCGTGAACTAGTATCCGCTAGAACAGCAGAAGAAGAAAAAATTCGTCGCGAGACATCGGCTCCTGTGAAAATCATCGAACCCGGTCAAACTTATCCGGAAGAATCAGAGCCTGAGGTACTAATAATTTTGTGGATGTGTTTTGACATCAACTGGCAAATTGTATAGAATTTTTAACGTCTAAATTGATAAATTGCAGGTAGCGTCGGTTCCAGTTCGCACTACAAAGCAGCCAAAATGTAAGTTGAACAAAAAATGAAAAAGAAAAACGTTTTATTGTTAGTAGAAATAATATTGGTCTGTAATTTTAGCTTGGGCAAAAATTGGTGCTGTTGACACGGCTCCTGATTTAGATAGCGAAGCGAATTTCCCAAGTATTGGTAAGTAAATTTACAATGCAATTGAATGATAAGAAATAAAAATAAAAGAAATTGGTAAATTCACGTTTTTTGTAGGTGGCAGAGGATTTAAGAGAGGGGGAATGTCGTCCAAACCTATGCCTTCATTTGGACGCGGTATAATATTCTTTAGACTTTGTTTGATTTAATTTAATCGTTATGTTTGTATTAAATTCCAATTATTTCATGTTTCAGGTTACGGGTGGCCTGCTGGCCATTAAAAATAATGACGCGAGATCGAGAGAATGAAGAAACATTTTTCTGAACAATCCTTTCGTAAATGGTCTCTCGAATAATATTATCTTCTTATTTCACTATGGAACTTTCCGATTATTATACTACATAGAACGATAAAAAGTACATGGAAAAATCGATAAAACCACTGTTTGTAATGTTGTATTACCAATTATGTGAAACTGAAGTGCGATTCCAGCTAAACAATTCATTACCATCATGTCGCAGACTAAATAATCCAAGAGGATGATATTTTTTTATCAAAAGGCACCGAGATGCAAGGCCTTGGTCGGATCTTTGTGAAATAATGCGCTGTGTCTAAAATGTTAAATTTTCATTATTACACTTTCTGTTTCGAGTAACTTGGCTCTTCGAAGTCGTATTTTTGTGATAAAGCGTGTCATATGTTTTGCATAAAGGTAACAACAATTGGGGAGTGACAAGACTTTTTACATTCATCGCAGAATTACATTTATATGCTAGTTTATTATCTACGCCAGTAATATTTTTGTTACTATTTTTAAAATCGAAGACGATCAACTTAGTTTTGTGACAATGTTAATTTTGGATTTCATGTAACAGAGACCAGAGTATCGGATGGCGCTACTAAAAGTGTTAGAAATGCGACTTAATTTTTATATGTTGTGTATAAATGACCATTTGAAATAAAAAGCAAAGTAAATCATTGTTTGGCAAAAATCGTTGTCTTGTAATTATTGCATTTTAGCATTCCCTAGGGGAAACGGAATAATTACTTGAAAAAGTACCGAAAACTACAGAAAAACACGAACAATTACAAAAGTATCAGTTTTTCTTTATTTTAACTTGTGCATTTTTCTAGAGTTGTATCGTTTCGTAATTTTCGTGTTTCGCAATTCTTCAGCTATGACTAAAAATTGAGATTCAAAGCACCAAGATCTGAATGTTTCAAATAAACACGATCGTGACGAACCGCCCGGGTTTCATCAACAATCATCCATGACGTCACGGCGGTAAGTGACATATATAGTATCTTGCGTTGTCGCGCGCGCGCGCGCGCCCACCGGGTTGCTCCGGGGAATCGCTGTCATTTTCGAGCGCGGCTGGGCAGTGCCGGGGACAATAAAAGCTGCTGCAGCTGCAGCTGCTCACAAGCGCGCGTGCAATTAAAAATATTGCCGACAATATCCCCATGTTGCACGCGAGGCATTTAAATCGCGAAGGCCTTCCAAAAGCGAAACATCGAGTGCATTAAAGCGCGTCGGAGAATTCTGCGAAAACCACCCCAATGTTTTCGCGAAAAAATTGCTAATTTCGCCGAAAGATCCGCGCGCTCGATTTTACACGTCGAGTTTTTAAGTAGATTGACACGAATGTGCTTCTTGGAGGGTGAGAAAGTGGTGAGAAGCCAGATTCGGTCGAACGAAACGTAACGCAAGCTCAATCTACGTAGAATTACGAACGCTCGAAGTCGCTGCGGGATCGAAAAAGTACGGGATTCGAAGCGGGAAAATGACACCGTCGTACCTCGAAGTGATTTTGGTTGCTTTCGTTCTTATACTGCCATTCGTTTATGAAACTAGTCGGACTTTTCGCTACTATCTCAAGTTTATGATGTATTATTTAATTGTAACAACAATCTCCGTCGTACTCATTCCAGTCATGATGTTCCGGCCTGGCGATGTTAAGAATTTCTTGTTAGTAAGAGCTGTTTTCGCACTTTTTTTGCACTCGTAATTCAGCATGCAATTCAACGAATCTGTTTCTTGAAAAATGAAAAAAGCTTCTCGATTTTTAATTTGTTTCCTACCGATTTTTGGAGAAAAAATACATCGATTCTTCGGCACATTTTGAGCGGTGGAATCGATTTTTTATTCGGTCAGTAATTCGGAACCTTGACAAGTATTTGTATTATCTTTGAAATTCTACCCTGTACGACTTCTTTAGAACCTTGAGAACGATGTAAATTAACTTTCGTAATTTGAAGTTTCACTCTATCAAAGCTCGATCACATATCGCATGTAAAAATAGAATAATTTATTATTGAGGACTCGACTAATGATGCTTTTCCATCCAATTTTTTAATTAGAGCCAAGCACGTTACATTTTATCATTTATTAAGTTTTTTGATTAATGAAATACGGAACAATAAATTTCATCGCGTCAATGATTTTGAAGATAATTTTATTTTCGACTTATTTGATGCTCTATTAGTTTTTTTAATCCCGTTTTGAAAGAAAGAATAATTCTTGATCATATATTTTAATTTTTAGCTACTCTAGGAAAAATAGAAAAATGTAAAGAAAATATTGTAAACTACAGTAAAACCTGAAAAATGCCAAAAATACCAATTTTTCGTAGCTTTCGGTGAAATAAATTAACAAAGTGATAAAAAAGCTCGATTGAACTTGACGAAACTTGACACTGTGACCTTTCCAAGTGTCATACATACCATTATTATTACATGATTTCCACGTCCCATTAAAGCAGAAAAGAAAAAGTTTGCACAAAAATCTAAAAAAAACCTTCGATATTGCATTAAATAAAAAATGATTGCAGATTGGCCTCCTCTTTTTGCCACCACATAAGCACTTTACTCGGCCTCGGGTGGGAGCTGAGAGGGAAAGAACATCTGGAGAAAGAACGCGCCTGCATCATCGTCGCAAACCACCAAAGTTCTTTAGACATTTTGGGCATGTTCGATATTTGGCACGTTATGGACAAATGCACCGTCGTAGCTAAAAAAGAAATCTTCTACGCTTGGCCCTTTGGGCTCGCCGCTTGGCTCTGTGGAATCATTTACATCGACAGAATGAATTCCTTGCAAGCACGCTCGATCCTAAACGTCGCCACTCAAAAAATCGAAGATAAGAAGGTCATTCACCTTTTGCATTTTTCATTTTTAAGGAGGGCAGTAAAATTTTGTACTTTTTGACTGATTTCATAACGTCGAAAATTAAAATCAGTCGAAAGCTCTGTAATTTTTTTCAGGGTGAATGAGAGTCATTTAAGAAGATTTCATTATAAAATTGTTGATAAGATGGTTTATAGCGTTGTAATAGATTTTTTGTTTTTCGAACAGATAAAATTATGGATATTTCCGGAAGGCACTCGACGCAACACGGGGGAAATTCACGCGTTCAAAAAAGGAGCTTTTCACGTCGCCGTGAATTCCCAGCTGCCGATTTTGCCGGTTGTTTTTTCGTCGTACTACTTTTTGAACAAAGAGAAGAAGAAACTGGACGCTGGTGAATATTTTACGGTGTCATTCTACGGAATGGAATTGTTACGGAATGAATTGATGAGAAAAACTGAATTTTAGGGAAGATTGTAATAACGACGTTACCCCCGATTTCCACCGAGGGATTAAACACGAACGACATCGATGTTTTGATAGAAAAAACCAGAAGTATGATGTCGGAAGTTCTTCAGGCAACGAACCGAGAAATGCAGCTGGTTCTTACTTCGAATACTCAACGTTAATAAATTGATAATGCAAGACCAAAGATCGATTAAACTCACCGTTGATGAGTTTTTTCCCTTTTTTTAGAGCAGTGATAGAGAAACCAAAGATTTATTGTTAATTATTGATCAGCGATAGTGAAACAGACTGACAACGTAAAAATAACTCGATGAAGAACGGTTTTTGAAAAAGTATTACATGAAAAAAAGTTGCTGGTTTTCATGCATTTAAGAAACGAAAAGGCGGTTTCAATATTTTTATATTGCGATACATGTTTTGGAATCCTTTTATAAAAATGAAGTATTAGCAATAACATTCAATATAAAACGTCGATAAATTCATTCTGAAACTTTCTCAACACTTCGGAGTTGTGAATTCGTATCAGCTTTTCGTTTACATCCGAACATTTGAAAATGGAAAATGCAGAAATTCTAAAATATGGAGAAAAAAGTATTTTTATAACAAACTTAGTGGGACAGAACTGAAAATTTGACACATTAGTTGCTAGGGAACCCGAAAATTCGCACAATATTGTTATTAAGCGTGTGTAATAAGAGTTCGTTATGAGGAAATGTATCCTTTTCTATCGAGTGGTTTTTCGTGCATTGACTTTGTCGGATATTGAAGTATTATTAGAAAGATTGTAAAAATAATTTATGAATATTTATAAAAGCGTGATACTGTTATACGAAATTGTGACTGATCCGGCGAAAAACGGTACTAATTCGATGTATAATATTGCACATATCTTAAACATGCTCCGTTTTTTAATACAAAATTGTGTGTGTGATTGCGAATAAAATGAGCATTTTATAGTGTACTATTCCCGCACCGCGCTTGAATTAAAAATCAAAATATGATCGATAATATGAACAGCTTTAAATCAAAGTAAATTATTTATTACTTATTACAGTGTTTCATGGATTTCATAATATATCATTTTTTAAACTATAATCGTTACTTATTCAATTTGTCTTAAAAAAAACTCATTAACATAAAATAATTACGAATTTTCAAATTCTCGCGTTCATTAACTTCGATGTTTCGTTTCAATTATCTTTAAAAAAATCAGTCTTCAAATTCTACAGTTTCAATGCCGTGAAAAGTGCAAAAAAATTTTCAAATCAGCAGAAATCGTAAAACCACGCGATTGTTGTTTAAGTTTTAAAATTTCCCGCGAAAAACAAGTTGACTACTAAAGTCATCCGAGTCACTACTTCCGTTAAAAAGAGACACGGAAAAAGCACTTTATTTCCCAAATTACTTAAATTTTCATTCACAAAATGAGAACAGTTATTAGATTGATTGTAATAAAATGTCTCTCGACGCTAAAATTAATCTAAAAAAGTTTATTTAAAACTCATTTCATAATTCGCGGTCTCCATTTCCGGTGGGGCGTTCTCTCTATTCTCTTTTCCTTTGTCCGATAGCAAACGTGTAGATTATCACTGACTTTAGAACACCGGTATTCCAGACGCCCGTTTAACAATTTTCATTATTTTATCATTCACCAACAGCAAATTCGATTAAACATACAATTAAACAATAATTGATAGCGAGTAAGTAATAATTTTTCGTCTAACCCTCGTCAAAAAACAGTCGCGAAAAGCGTGAAATGCGTCGGAAAAAAGTGCCCTTGTAAGCTAACCTAACTTAATCGCGCGAGAAAATGGTGCAGGAAAAAGACGAAATCGGAAAAACCTTGAAAGCCCTGCTCATATCGCGGGCCCAGGAAGATGTCTCGATTTCGACGCTCGACAATGACTACAAAGAAATGGAGGGCACGCGTATCCCATACCTGCGATTCAATTTCCCGAATTTGATCTCTTTCCTCAAAAGCATTCCCCAGTATCTCAGCGTCGTTCCTAACGGAGCGACGACCTACGTCGTACCGGTAAAAGACGGCAACAGTGCTCACATTTTAAATTTGGTCGAGCACCAAAGACCAGCGAGGAATGCCCCCCGAAAAAAAAATCAACTCGGCGGAAGAAGGCCGCCAACTAATTTCCGACCGTCTCGGCATTTCCCGGTTGGCGGGTCGACTCGCGCTACAATTCCATCATACGTTCTCCAAGAACTGTTGCAGATCGTAAAATCAGAGGGGAAGATTTCAAAACATTACCTTCTTCACGAGGCAAAGCAACGAATGCCTCATAGTCCGATTGCTCTTGAAGACGTGGTACGAGCCTTTCGAGAGCTCTCGCACGAGGTGTACATGGATGAATTCAACGTGATCTCGATGTCCAAAGAATCGTCTTCAGCAGCGAATCCAAACTGGGCCTCTTGGAGCAAAAATGAGGTGGTTCGTCCAAGTTCAAAGCCTGTCATCAGCCAAGGAATTCCGGCAGGATCGGAAGGACGTAGTAATTCGATAGTAAGGCCCAAAGAGAAGACAGCAACCAGCCAAAGACCGGAAAATCCAGAAAACACCTTGGATTCCTGGCATCGCAAACCGGAGGTCAATGATTACGGGAAATCGATGCTGATTAATGACAGGGTTCAGGCTCGGCTGCGAAAACTCATCGAGAATAACCCAGAGGGCATCTGGTGCACGGATCTGCCCAAAAAGTACCACGAAGCCTACAACATCAAGCTCCAATACGAGGATCTGGGCTTCAACAGCGTGCTGGATTTCGCTGCTTATTTGCCGGATATTTTTCATCATGTACAGCTCCAGGTCAACGGGGATTTCATTTTGTACGATGCTAATAAGAGCATCCCTAGTTTGAGAAGCCCCGGAGTTGTGCAGAAAGCCTCGCTCGCTTCGCTGTACAATATTTACCCGGACTCGAACGGCCTTGAGGCTGTCCCGGAACAATTGGTAATTTTATTTTATTTTTTGGTACTTGAAATGGATTTTTTAATGTTGGATTATGTTGCTTTTTCAGTCCCGGAACACATCCAACAAACTGATTCCGGATGATGTCCTGAACGAGGCGGAAACGGTGCATCCCATCTGCGTGAGCCAGTTGAAGTCTGTGGAAAAAGTCACGGTGGTCGAGGTTTTCAACCCTTCCTTTTTCTGGATTCATCATTCGAATAATTCAAAGAAACTTAAGACGTTGATGGAAGAGATACGGTAAGGTCTTGAAAAGTGGGAAGTTGAGATTATGAATGGGATTGTAATTTCTGCTTTTCTTTCTCCAGGGATTTTTATTCGGCCGAGGGCGACAAATATAAAATACCGAAAATTGTGCTGAAGACTGGGAAAGGACTGAATTGTGTCAGCTTGTTCAATGATGTCTGGCACAGAGGTGTTATAAAGGATGTAAAACCTAATGGACGCGTAACTGTACGCGAAGAATTTCATATTCAATTTTCACGTTTATTGTCGAGTCGAAATTATTGCTGGTTTTTTTGTTTTTAGATTCTTTTTTACGACTTCGGAACTATTCAGACGCAGAAAGAACAGGAGCCGATTTATTATCTGCATAGACGCTTTTCTCGCTTACCTGCGGTAGCGATACCTTGCGCGTTGTCCGGAATCGAGCCTTTTGATGATACAGAATGGAGTTCTGGAGCCAAAATAGACTTCAGCAAATTCACTTTCAACCAATCGATGATTGCTGATATAAAATCAACTGACTTGGACGTAATAATTCAAGTTTTTTTTCTTTCTATCTTGAAATTTTTCAAAATGAATTGAAATTTAATACTTTAAATCGACAAACGGTTTTATAAAACTACATATTTTTCTAGAATAATTCGGCAATGATCCATCTCAAGAATGACGATCCGGAGAATCAATCCTTTTACATTCACGAGTGGCTGCTCCAGCAAAAACACGCCAAGAAAGGAAACCTGGTTTGTAACCCTGACGCAAATTATCTTCATCATCTTTATAACAATTGCCTCAAGCGAAAAGGATATGTTGTATCTTCGATTGCCATTGCTCCGACTCAAGCTGCAAAGAAAAGCGCTGCTCTTTCTACCAGTTCTATGTCAGAAATGTACAAGTTGCTTCGTCAGCAACTTAAAAATTCCCGTAAGACAAAACCTGTCGAGGTTGAAACTTCTGTATCAAAATTGTCCGTCGATCCGATTTCTGTAACATGTTCAGATGTAGTTTCAAGTTCTGATGATTCCAACTCTAGTTCAGCTAGATTCGAGCGTATGAAAAAACTCAAAGCTTTAATGTTAAGAAAAAAAGCCGAAACCCGCGACAGCGATAACGATTCTTTGTCGCGTTTCGATAGTCGTGAAAAAAATGTATGCGAACAAAGAGCGAAACTCGAGGATGCGAATGTTGAACAAGTAGAGCAAGTAGAACCCGAAGAAGAAGAAGAGTCCGAGTCGAGTGTCGACTCGCCACGACCGTTAGTCTTGCCGTTTGCTCGCAAAAGCAACAAAAAGCCATCGTTTTTTGGTAGTTTGCACAGTTTCAGCGGCGGCAACGGTCGCACGGGGAAGATAGATTGGGACAAGATTCTCATCTCTAAAGAAGAAAAAGAGTCCTCTTCCTCGAAGCCCGTGGATCCTTTGACTGATTTGAAGAAAGCGCGGTTCTTGAACGACAAGCCGCTCTCTGTTGGTAGGAAATCATTTTTAAAAACTTTGCGCAACAACAGTCTTTACCATCTCCGCAATCGAGATCTCTGCTGGGATTCGGAGGGTAATATCAAACAGTTTCAGGTTGATCATCGTCAGCTGTTGGAGTTGGAACGAAAGAAGAAGGAAGGCATGCAGGAGGAAATTACAAAAGTCGTCGTGCCCCAGGAAATTGCGTTGAAGCTCCG
Organism: Zelostemma sp. ZL-2020; assembly: GCA_022816865.1. Lineage (NCBI taxonomy): Eukaryota > Metazoa > Arthropoda > Insecta > Hymenoptera > Platygastridae > Zelostemma > Zelostemma sp. ZL-2020. Next base: position 32,796 of record JABFQM010000224.1, on the reverse strand, counting down.
AGGAGTTCCCGACTGCGATTCTTCGGTCAGCGAATTTTCTGATTTCTCCAACAAAGATTCAATTTCGAAGAAAATCAAGGACAGCAAATATTCTCGGTCTCTGAAAGAATGTACGAAAAAAGATAAACAGACCAGTACGACCGACTTCGATCTCTCGGACCCGACGACTGCTGACTCTGGATCCGAACTTTGCTCGAATTCAAGTCGCCATTTTCCCACGCTCAAATCGCAAGGTTTGTTCAGCAACATCGAGAAGGTCGGCGAGCGTAAAATGATTGTTGAGTTGAATTCTTATGATAATTACGAGGATAATGAAGAAGATGAGAAAAAAGAGAAAGTGGAATGCAAAATTGATAGCTCGGTGTTGCTGAACGCGACCAACGATGAGAACGTGAAATTAGCAGGCAATCGCTTGAAAGATTCGAGCATGAGTTACGTGAAAAATATGTTATCGAAGCTGGATAATATTGCTAATCACGTGATTGTAAACGACTCTGACGACGACTCGGACTATAGGTCAGAATCATGTAGGAATTCTGTGATTGGGAAAGGAGACGAGAAAAGTATGGTAATTGATAAAAATGAGGATGTTGCTAAAGATTACGAAAAGTGGAACGAAGACGAACTTAACGAACCCGAGTACAACGCAAATTATTTGAAAGCTGATGCAGTTTCCGACAATTTCGAGGATGATAAATGGGATGTTGGAGGTCCGGTCATGGAACTATTCGAAGGTCATCCGTTAGAATCGTTGTTCAAGTCCGCGCAGTTGAAAAGTTCTATCGTTATCGACGAAATCAATGAAAATGTCGATCCAGGCATGAATGGCAGAGCGAATGTTGAGAGACCCGATGAAAGTTTGAATGTGTCTGAGAGCATTATAGAATCTTCCGATGAAAGAGATTCGCCGAGCTTGAACGCGAGCGTTTCGTCGAATTTGGATTCGGATTTGGAATCATCAGTCGAACAAAAGGAAAAGATTCAAGAGGTCATGAAGAATTTTGTTATCGATAAGAATTGGCAACCTCCTGGTAGATTAAAATCTCTCGCTAATTTGTTGAAAGAAAGAAAAAACTTGCGAGTTTGAATCGTAGTTTCTGTTGTCTCGAGTGCTGTGATAATTTTACCCTTGGAACAAATTGTTATAACTTCGATTTTATTTTTCATTTTGTTTTCTTTTCTCGTTACAAACGATGGCGTGAATGAAATTATCGACGGTTCTTGCAGACACTCGCCTTATTTGTGATGCATTCGAACATATTATCTTACAGTGTACAAAGTGTAGATTTTTGTAAACTACGAGATCGTTTGAATGCATATGACATCACGGTATTATTAACATGTTCAAAGCCCAAAAATGTAACAATCGTTTTTGATTTTTTTTCGTTTTTTCGAGCCCCTCAATTATAAAAGTAGAATTATTATCGTACTAATTTTATAAGTTGTAATTTTTATGTCAAATTGCGGATATTTGGTGATCCAACCGAAGCTGAAGTTTTTGCGAAAAAATGTTATTAAAAATGTTTATTGCGTGCTTCGAATGATTACGAAATTTCTTTTTTAGTTGGAACAATTTAATGATTTCTCAGTTTAATGAGGTGCCAAATAAGCGTATTATTGGGAAAAGTATCTCGTTTATGTTAATGGCACAATTTTGTTTATGCAACGAATACTGAATACAGTGCGACGGTGTATGTAAATAATAATATAAAGTTATAAAAAATCAGTCTTTCGCTATTTGAAGAACAGTAAAGATCTCATAAAGTGATAGTTTTCCCAGATTCGCTTCAATTTTAATTCAAGTTTTCCAAGTATATTATACGATGAAAAATCACTTCATCTCGAGCATATCACTTTATCTGATCTTTATTTTTCTCTGTCCCAATCCTTTAGTTGGAAACGGTGGATGTCGCTAATATACTTGAATATGAAATTGTACCACTGGCCCCGGCGACCAATTACGACAGCCGACCAGAACAATCGTCCGTTGATCCATCTCCAGTTCCGATGAGCGTGCCGCAGATTAACAACGCCGATTCACAGCAGTTGCCGAATTTCAATCATTCCAATTACATGCACGATTTGATGAATCAGAATAGCAACCATATGGGATTACCGTCGACTAATGTAAATTCGATGCAGAACCAGTTTCCAGTTCCTTTTCAATACGATCCGAACATTTTCTCTTTCGGGACGAACCAGTCCAATTGTAACTTGGGGCAGCACGCGCCTGTTTCAGCAATTCTAAATCCAGCTATCGATAATGTGATAAACGCGATGGGGATTCCGAAATATGTCACGGTGAATCCTAGTTTCGATAACAACAATTTCAAGTCCGAATCGACACCGCTGCAGATGAGGGAAGCGCATTTGGAGTTCGAAGCGTCCGTGAATCAGGAGTCGATGCAAAAAAGCAGCCTGAAGAAGCAGAAGTTCCTGGAGTTTTTCACGACTTTGAACCAACTGCAAAAGTTAACTTACGACCCGGAAATTTTGGAGGTGATGGAGACTTTGTTGAATAGAAAATCTAGTACTCCAGGCAATCGTTCCGCTTCTATGACCCAGGAAACGAATCCGTTTTTGAACGAGGATTTGAATTCGAATGCCAGCTACGGCCAAGAAATGCTTTCTACGAATCCGTTTTTGGACACTGATAATAATTTGAATATGAAGTATCAAGAACCCGAAACGAATCCGTTTAAGTATTCGTTGGATGCGGAACCTTTGCCCCAAAAACCTGCGGAGAAGACTAAGATGGTCTACGAATCTGGGCCAGTTTTGTATAACAAGGATTCCAAGACTGACGATTCGCTGGAGCGGGAATTTTACGAAGAGCTTGAGATGGAGCCAGTTCAGCCGAAGACATTGGCGGAGATGATGGGGAACATGAACATCAAAGAGAAAATCGAAGCTAGCAAACAACGTATCAATGCGACTTTTTCTAAACTCATTCCGAAAGCAACGCGGGATAATTTCACCCCAAAACCGTTGTTTACAACGAAGAATTGGACCCAAGTTGATGTCAAGCAAAACAGATCTTCGGAGGGTCAAGAAGTCAAGGTCACGCGGAAGATAGTCAGAGAGCAGTTGACTGATTCGCTTCAAGAGAAGAACGATTTGACAAGTTTGATCGTACGATACTCGAAACTGACGAGCGTAGTTCGTAAGTGCCTTTTTTATTTTGGGACAGAATTTTGGATTCATAGTCCAGATTTTTCATTCTTTAACTGTGCGGAAATTTTTAGGTTTGAGGAATTCTAAGAAGATCGTTCATGTGCTGAATTTGGAGGACAATGGATGGATGATAACTGAAGAATTTGTGACCACTTTCACGCCGATGGAAACCAGCAGTCTTCTTAAATTCATTCGAGAAAATAAAATGAATATCGAGTTCATAATGATCTCGAGGCCCAAATATCCGAATCTTTTCTTCGAACTAGACGCGTAAGTTTTCGAGGTTTTATTCTCGAGCTCATAATTCAGGAATTCATAATTTTTTTGATGTTGCAGGACAAGTTCTTATACTAAGAAAGATGATAGATTGTTCGAGCGGTTACATTTGATATCTTTGAAGTCGATTATGAGCGTGCTGTTGAGTTTGAAAATTATCAACAAAAACGAACTGAAAACCTTCGAAAGCAACAATCCGGTATTCATGGATATGAAGGTGTGTATTTTTGAAACGAATAGTGCATTGTCAATAAAAGTAAATGTCATATTATGTAATGAATATTTTATTTGCAGGATATTATTGGAGTGTATGGAAGGCTGTTTAAGAATGCATGATCATGGACTTTGGAAATCGGGCAGATTTATGACTTGTTACATCAAACATCTCTTTTTATTTTTATTTTCATAATCCGACAAATATACTTAGTGCTCTTTTTTTACTTTTTTTGATTATGATAATTTATTTTATCATATTTTTAGTTCCTAGTTGATAAACAATCGCGCCTTTGTACTAATTGTAATCATGATATTATTTGTTAAGAGTCTTTACGAAAAAGTATTGATAGAAGTATTAAAGTGATTACTGCTGCACGCCAAACAAATATTAACGTGGATTAATGTAATAAATGGATAATTTTCTATTTTTAAAATTTGCTTCTTCATTTCAACCATTCTCGAGTTGGTTATAAACAAAAGAAAAACCATTTTTCTTTTGGACAGACCTCAAACTTGTTTTCGTGAATAAATTATTGATTAAGTTTGAAATGCGACTGTAAACAAAGTTTTCTTTGAGGGTTGAACAAGTCATTTACCTCATGTCTCATTCTTCAGGGAAAACGTCGAAGGACATTGAAAATTCTCGAAGGTTCAAAGACGGGAATAAGAAACAAATAAGTTCGAAATCAATTTTGCATTCTGCGAAAGAATGTGTTCAATTTGGCATTGTTTTTCTGAAAGACGCGCTCAACTTCGTAAAACAAAAAGGTGGGAACGTTTTTTTTATCTTTTCTTGAAACAGAAATTTGAACAACTGAACATTCTTACATTTCAGCTTTGAATTTAACAAACCCGAAACAATCAAATGGAGAACTTTTGGACATCGTCTGTAAAACTGAAGAAAATATCCACAAATTGAATATTTCCATCATCGAAAAAGTCATCGATTTTGCCGAAAATGACCTGAAAAAGCTGAACAATTTATCGAACGATGAGGTGCAGAAAATAAAAGGCATGCTTGGCAAGTTTGTCGACGAATTGCAGAATAGTTCTGTGGAAAATTTAAAGCGGATTTCCGAAATGAGGGCACAAATTGAATCGAACTCGGTGACGAAAAATCAAGTCTTAATTTTCATCGAAGAAAATACGACGAATGTGAAAAACTTCTCTGACAAATGTATCGAGTCTTTACAGAAGAAAGGTTTCGCGACAAATTTACCTAAAGACTTGAAAACATTCAAGGAAAATAACGCGAAAGTTTTGAAAAAAACTGGCGACAATTTATCAGTGTTTATAAAGGTTTGCAAATGTACGAATGAATTCGCGCAATGATAACGAACTTTCTTCATTCGTGATTTAGGAAAACATTAACAAGGCTCGAGAAATTTCACAAAACCTGCCAAAGTATAAATTACTCGTATCGTCAAAAGCGCAGGAATTTTTAAATAAAAAAACAGTACAAAAGGGCGTCAAAAAATCCAATAATTTGGATACTAACCCACTACAAATTTTAAAGAAATATTTCAACTCCGAGACTGCCCGAGGTAGAGCAAATGTAAGCCCAAAAATATCAGAAAGAATAATGTCATCGAAGCGAATCAATCAATTATTTCAAAAGCATTTCTATTAAGTTTATGTAAATGTTATTTCAGATGACTAAAGCAACTTACATTGGCGTTGTTTTGGGACTCATTTTATTTGTCAGATCGAGGAGAAAGAAAAAGGATAATCCAGAAAAACTCGATATAAATATTAAAAAATAGGCATAACGTAAAATTGTACTGCAATTTTTCCAATGAACAAATTAATTCCGTAAAAGGACAAATTTTTGTAATCTTCATTATTTGAGTGTAAAATTGTAAAACAAATTATTTCCGTTCGGGACGTTCGTATCGACGTATTATCATATACGTGTGTCAATGCTACGTTACTACAGCAACACCACATGTAAACATACCGCGTAAATTATATTCGTTGCATTGCAATCAAGGCATCATTTTCAGTGTTTTATTCAAGTAAACTCGAAGGTTCTACTTTCATTAAAAAATAATAAACACGTAGCGTTACGCAATTAAAAAGTCGAGGTAATTTTTTTTCGATCAGTACAAAACCTTGCATTTATTTTTACCAAATGAATAAAAGGGTTGAAATTATAGAAGAAACCGAGAAAACCGGAAACAAAAAGCAGCGAAATGGACAGACCGGCAACTGGAATCGCCATGGAAAGACCGAAAACTCGCTGGTCGAGAGAGCAAGCTGATAATCTGCAATCTTCGGGAAGGTCATCGAGTAAAATGGAGAGACCCCAGTCCCGAAGAGGGATAAAATCCGAGATCCAGGTCGACAGTCGAGACGCGTTATCAAGGCCATTCTCCACCTCGCTTTTTACAGGCAACCGATCTTCGGCGATGGGCTCTCGACTGAACGGCTCAATGTCACGATTAAGCACCGCGGCTTACCCGACTTCTCAGCGAGTCTTCGAGCGACCCATCACCCAGCAAGGCATCTCCGGAATGCGCCCTGGTTCCACGAGAGGACCGCGATTGACGAGGTTTCCTTAATTAAAAAAACAAGTTGCTATTCCGAAAACTGAAAAATGCTCGATCTTTTATTCCAGATTAGTCCAGGACAAAAGATATTACGAAGGACTCGTGCAGTTGAAAATAAGGGAACTGAGCCAAGAAATAGAAAGCATCACGAGACAACTAGAGCAGCAGAACAAAGAAAAGGCGACTTTTCTGCACTTCGATCGACGCGCGAAAGACCTCGCTGGCGAGTTGACGGACCTGCAGGGTCAACTGGCGGATTACAATACCGTCTTGGATAAAATGACGTCGAACACGGAAAAACCCGTCATAGAACAAACGGCGAATGAACTGGCCAGCATAAACGAGGGCAGCATGGGCGAGATCGAGGAAATCTTCGAGCAGCGTCGAAAAGCGGAGCAAAGGCTGCACAAGTTGCAGAAAGAGATCGAGGAGGAGAAGAAAAACGCCGAAAGAATCGTGGAAATGATGGATCCAGGGACGAGAAAGAGATACGACAAATTACATCAAGAGAGAGAAAAGTTGAAGGAAGAAACGGATAAAATACAGCAGCAAGTCGACGATCTGACGAACGAAAAGTTGAAACTGGAGGAAGGTATAGCGCTGTCTCAGGTGAAGCAGGAAGCCGTGAAGTTGCACGTGAAAACGATGGAGGTGGAAGTGAAGAGAGATCGTCTTCTCGAAGAAAACAGAAACAAGCTGAACCCTGAGAATGAAAAGAGCCAGTTACTCGAGAGAGTGAAACAGGACAACGTGGACATCGCTGCCGCGGAGAGTCGCGTTACGGAGGTGAAAAAGCGCACCCTGGATGTAGAACACGAACTGGAAGAAATGGAGAAGGACCTGAAAGAGAATTACACGGAAAAAGGAATTCGGTATAAGGAAGTTCACAAAAAGGAGCAAATTATGGAACAATTCCTATCGACGTTCGACCAAGACAAAGCCGAGGAAGTTGAGAAGCTGAAGAAATTGGAGAAAACGGTCGTTGGTCGCTTGGAGGAAATTTCGAAGAGAGTCAGTGGGGGAAGTTATTTTACTTCCGGTGACGACATAAGCGCCTTCAAGATTCAACTCGATGACTCGAGCGAAAGTCCACCGAATATCGACGACTTGAAGAAGCGGTACACGAAATTGCAGAGCAATTTTCTTCGAATGAAAGCTATGGAATCGAAATTTAAAGGAGAAACCGCGGAACTCGGTCAACGGGTGAAAAAGCGACAGGTCGAGTTGAAAGGCTTGGAAGAACTGCAACGTTCGAACTCTAAAAAGGGATCGTTGAAAGATCTGACCGCGGAGAAAGATCGGTGTAAAGAGGAAGAAGTTCAAAGTCGACAAGACCTAGAAGTCATCGAGAAAGAGTACAACGAAGCGAAAGGCATTTTGTTGAAAAATGAGACGTACGCGCAAATTAGTTCCTTGGAAGATAAGCTGGAAACGCTGAAACAACAGAACGAGACCAGCGAGAACTACATAAACAATCAAAAAAGTCGCTTGAATTATTCCGTCCTTCGTTCCCAGGCTGGAAATTTGATTAACCAGTACAACAAGATTCTTACTGTAAATGTTAATAAATAAATAAAATGTGAATTGCAGAAATACCATGATGCAATTTTTGAATCGTTCTTTTTTATTTTCCTTCCCGTGAACACAGTCATCGGTCAATTTTTCCGCATTTGTAATAATTTATTCAGGTCTCTCTCAACTTTTTCGCTAACATTTACTTGTCTCCTTTTCAAATCCTCCGCGAAAGCAATTGCTTCTTCATACTTTCCTTCTCGATCTGCAAATGAAAATTGCTCGATAAAAATTGTCAATCATTTTCGCACTTGAGAATTAGTTTATAATAAAAATCTTACGGTAAGTGTAAAGTAACGAATCATACAGAGGACTTAAATCGGGCGCCTCGACATTCTTATAACTCTCTAGAATGTTCATGATCGTCGACAATGTATGTTCTTCCGGAACTCCTTTCAAACTTCTTTGCAGTAAAATCACAGAAACATTTTCCTAAAAATCATGACAAATGAAATTGTTATTTCTCAAAGACAATAATTTTCATGATTTTTCAAACTCACATTCAAAACCGTATTCAATCGTTCCATTTTGTTGGATTGAGCCAACGCTATGATGAGATTTGCATTCGCGATGTCGTCCCCGTGAACTTTCCGGACCAAAGAAACCACGTCCCTCAGCATCTCGGAATATTCCGAAGAGCTATCACCGTCAACTTCCAGTTCTGCCAAATTCGTCATCAACTCTTGCTTCAAAGGCGTCAAATTGCACCGTTCAATGACGGCTTTGAAATCATTCACTGCTGCTGAAATGTCCCCTTTGACTAAATGACATCTTATCGGCGATGCAAGAATGACGTTATTCGCCTCGCAGTAGCCTTTTCCTATCAAAATGTCCATCATCTGGTGCAAGTAATCCGAATCTTTGCTATGAGCTAATGCGTTGAGAAGCTTCCAACAATTTTTCTCGACAGCCTGACGACCTTTAACTTTATGTCTTTTTAAAATTTCCAGTGCAACTTCCACTTGACCATCCGTTACTAAAGCACATGCAAAATCTATTATTTTGAAATCGTCGAGGGAAAACTTCTTAGGCTCGACATTAATCGCGTCCAATTGCTCGCGCGCTTTATCCAACATTCCGTTCGTCGTGTAAAGGCCAAACAGCGATGCTCTCATACCAGCTGACCAAAAGAAGTCGTTGGCTTCGATTTCCTGCCGAATGTCTTCCGCTTTTTGTAGTTTGTTACTCGAGCAATATGCCTGAAAAATGGTAGCGACTTATAAAACGTTTCTGTAATGATTTAAAGTGAAATTTGTTAAAAAATGGAATCATACTTGCAACAAATGCCGCAAGACACGTCGAGTGTTTATCTTTTTCGACCGAAGTTCCTCTAAATGTATCTCCAGCTCTTCGATGCTCATGTCCCTTGGGTGTGTCGGTACGAAAGTTTTGCTTTTTTCTATCTGTTTGTTCATAGCTTGCACGAACTCGTTAATCTCGTGGCCGCTGACCGCACGCGCCAAATTTATGTTCTGGAAATTCAACATCTTCAAAACTAACGCGCAGCGCTTCAAGTCCTGCGTCTCGGCATAGCATCGACAAAGATATTGCAAAATTTTGTCTTCGTCCATTTTCGCGGATACTTTCTTCAGCAGGGTCATCGCCGAACCGAGAAATCCCTTGTTGAGGAAGAAGCAAACAAACGTTGAACAAAGCTCGCGATTCTCGATCAAGTTTTCCGAAATTCTTTTGTACGCCGCCGTGGGGTATTTATATCTGATGCGAGGAAACACGAAATAAAAAAGCGTGTCGAAATCCAGCTTTATCTCCAGCTTCTTCATGTGCCTTAGAATTTCCATTATCTCGTTCTCGCTCTTGGCAACGCGGGCAATCAAGGGCCAGTAATAATGCGGCTTCACCACTTGTCTTTTTTTCTTCAAAGTTTCGAAGATCCAGAAGGACATTTCCATATTTCCATTCAACAAGCTGAGTTCCGCGAGATTTAGCAGCACGTCGACGACTTCAAAGGAACTCGCAAACTCCAAGATTTCTAGAACGGCATCCATGGGTACATTCATCTCGACAATCGCTGATAAAAAGTATCTGGGGAATTCAAAGTTTTGTTTCCTTATGGAGAAGATCCTCTGTAACACTGAAAGCGCATCTTTTGGTCGATTCATGTAAATCAATTCCACGAGAGCCCGTGTTACAGTGAAATCGTTAATTTGGACATATTCCGGGAGAAACTCAAGAACTCGTTGAAGTTCTACGTCGCGCCCTGAGAAACTCGTGGATTCGACGATGTTCAATATGCCACTGGCACTTAATTCATGGGAGTTGAGAATTTTAAAGATGTTTTCAAAGTCAAAAATCTTGGCGTATCCTAAAGCCAGGTAAGCGTAGGTTTCTTTCGAGGGTTCTATGGAAACAAAGTCCATTAAATCCAACGTAGACATAGCGTCCTTGATGTTCCCCTGGTTGCAATACAAGAGGATCAACGAGTTGAATAGCTGCTTGTTCATTCCGTGGCCTTCGTCTTTCATCAGCTGTACGATTTCTGTCGCTGCCTCCGAATTCCCCAAATTCGCTGCGCCAAGTACCAAGAGTTGGAAGGTCGTCTCGTTCGGTTTGACTGACATATTTTTCAGGAAACTGGCGTGCTCGACCTGAAACTTATTCTGTATGTAAACGTTCAAAATCGCGTTGTACATTTCAATGGTGAGCTGACAATTTTTCATTTTGAGGAGATCCCAGACGTTATTTCCGAGCTTCAATCGATTCTTCGGCCATATCTCGGGGAACATGTCGCTGCAGCATCGAAGTAACACCATCCCGACCCGGGGCTCGATTTCGGCGTTATTGTATGCGTACTCCTTTATTATGTATAAAAAGTCCTCGTATTTGACCTGAGCCTTGTCGATGTTTGAAAGGAACATTGCTAGCTTTCTATCGAATTGACGGTACTCGTCGTAATCCGAGTCTTCTCTGGACGAAACGAGATTTGAAAAGTTAAAAACACTGACTGAGCTCGTCGACAAGTATTTACGCGGATCGTAAACATAACCTCTTTGCTGTACATTATTTCCGTCTGGTTTGAGTTTTACGCTTTTTAATATAACGGCGTATTTTTTGTATGATCCTAATTGTCGCGATAACCTTCTTACAAATGCCATGGTTTTTCTCGTGTCAGGTCATATTTTCTTTTGGGTATAAACAACTCCGCCGAACCGCTTTTTTTGGCGCATTGCATTTACTGGAGCAGACGACGCTTTCAGCTACTTTCAGCCTTCATAGCACGTGTTCTAGTGTTTTTACATTTTTTTTATAACTAGATGCATTTCGTTAGAAAAAAAACATCTCTGAATTAAACGTTTGTTGTTTATTTTTTAATAGAGAAAAGGATGTTTATTTTTTTGTTATTTATTCGTTCTTGTACGCTTTCTTTCATCGTCAAGTATTAGAAGTAATAAAAGAAAAAAAACCCTAGAAATAAACTTCTCTCACACACTGAGTCACACTGAGTTGCATGTGTGTGTATAGCACAACATCGCGTCGTGTTATTTAATATTTAACGCGGATAAATGATAAAATGTGTACTTTTTGAGCGACAAATAGTTAAATGATTGTAACATTATTATATTAATTTGCCAAGACAAACAATCATGTTGAGCTTTTCGAAAATCGCTCAAAAATGTATTCGAGCAACAGCAGATTCTTTCCTGGCGATCTCGTCGAAACCGATGGAACAACAATTCAGAGTACGAATTAATTATTTAAAACCTTTGTTAATCTCGAAACATCAATGTCAAGTTCGACATCGCAACTATTTTTCATTTGCGACGTTGCACAGAATCGAATCAACGATTCATCGCGACTCGTAAAGGTTAACTTTGGATTCCCGTAATTGCCTTAAGTTCGATAATTTTCTCATTTCTCAAATAACTTCTACATTTTACCTCATTACGGCAACGATATGTTCCAATTTATTAATATTTTTTCATGCATATTTTCCTTACGTTTAAATTAAAAAACAAAGTAAAACAAAAAATATAATCTTCTGAATGATCTAAACATGAAAACAATTAAGAAAACCGAGCGTTCGACGATGATTCATCGCGAAATAAATACATTCATAATGCAAACTTATATTTATTAATTGAGAAAACTTTTACAGACGACTTTTGTCCTGGAGCGACGAAAACCTTTCCCGCTTTACAAGAAAGGAGGAAGACCAGGAAAGATGAAGCACAGACACTTCATATACGACTTAGTCAAACACGTAGACTCCGAAAAACACCCGCTACTCAAAGTCATTCTCACGACCAACGTAGATGGAATCGGAGAAACCGGAGATCTCGTTGAACTCAAACAGCTCATAGCGTACAACAGCTTGATTTTAAAAAAACGGGCCGTGTACGCTTCGCCAGAAAATTTAAAGAAATACACGAGTAATAAAGGCGACCAAAGGACCTACAGTTCCTTAAAAGCTCCTTTACTTGTGAAGCTTCTACAAAGCATGAGAGTTTGCGTCGCCATGAATGCAGAGACGCCTTGGACGATTGAAAAATCCCACATTCTTGTTTCGTTGAGGAAAGCAAACTTGGGCGTGCTTATCGATGCTATTGAACTGCCAGAAAAAAGCATCACTGGTCCTGATCTCGACGAAGAAGGGAATGAATTTTATGTTACCGTTACGATTAACAACAGAGAAAAAGCTTATGTGAGATGCGTCTTGCGTCACTTGTGCACGGATCCGAACAAGAAGTTGCCGTTCCCGGAGGATTATTGGAAGTATCCCGGAGACCCAATACACGAGGAATTTGAAGAGGTTTTGAAATCGCTTCCGAAGCCCGTTAATGAAAGAGACGTACCGCGCCCTGACCTTGAAGCTGATTTGTGAAATGTTCAATAAATTCTGTAAAAGTTTACATGGATTATTTCTTATTCAAAGCTTCGTCGAGAGGATAACACGAACTGTTGCTATGGTAGCTTTTTGGTTGTTTACCAGTGTCAAAATCCCGGGTCCTTTTCGCGCAATTTAATAGATTAGAAATCATGAAAAACTACTTTACATGGGATGATTTGATGAATTTAAATTCCGAAAGGTTTTTATTACATTTTCATAAATATCTTTGAGATTCTATGTTTGTTTTATCGCTGGCGTTTGTAGAACAACCAAAAATGTGGAGGTTGAAGGTGTAAAAAGGCGAAAAAAAGAACCTTTGGATGTGAAAAACACTCGGTTGTTTTGTCCTCACGAGCGCTTGATTTTCCACTTTCGAGAGGTGCTGGGTCCTGATGAAAAGGTTCATTCAACGCCGAAAACGCATACATTTTACTCGTTTTGGTATAAAAATCGCATTTTTCAGAAAAAGTTCGAATGGGATTATTTAAGAAAAGTGTCTTCGAACGAGCCAGATGTCGTAATACTCCAAGACATAAAAGACGTCGTTATGTATCTTCTCGCGACCCCAGCCAGCATCGATTTCGTCAACTTTTTCCATACTTCGAGCGTGGACTACTTCTTGAGAGCCCTAATACTCTACTTTCAATATTACATCGAAATATGGACGTACTTTGTCGAAGAAAGAGAAGCCACGATAAAAAAGTTGCCGAATCCTTTGACCGCTGGTAACAAATCGAAACAAGCGGAAGAAATGACGACCCTGAGATTCGTTCTGGGAAAAGCATACGCGAATTTGATGTTTTATTCTCAGAGTAATCCTAACATGAAGATGAAGTACGCCAATTCTCAGACGCAACTCGAAAAAGACGTGAGACTTTTCGAAGGACTGATCAGAATGTCGCACAGAATCGTTTGGATAGCTTTGGAGAGAAATTACTATACTTTAATCGGTACCCAATTGCAGTTAAAAATTCTAACCGATATTTTTCGTAACTTTGCATTTTTTTACAGAAACCGAAATAAATCGATTGTTCAGAACCGAGTCGTTTAGTGCAAGGAAAAAGTCGAAAACTGCAGATGACAAATATGTGCTAACGGAAGAAGAGCGCCGAATAATTTACGGTCCAAAAATGCCTCGTCAAATAAATTCACGCGCGAATTCTCCGCTTATTTATCAACTGTTGCATATGAAATGCGACTTTCGAATTTTATCACTGGGTCTCTATCATTTACATCGCGTTCGCCTCTCTGCATTTCGGTTTTCAAAAACGGATAATGCATTTCAGAATTCACGAGTACGTATTCTCAAGATCCTCGAGTTTCGTATCTGCAAAGTGCTTTATTTGCCGAGGAGCAAGAACTGCCAAAGCTGGGTATAAAAGTTGGTATCCTGGGCGAAAATCGCTCGGAATTCAATCTTTTCCTCGCGCCGATTCCAAAAGATAAGACTACTAGAAATGCTAGCGATGAGATGGTACTCGAAATTTATGATCAAAAATTCATGGTGAGAACAGCGAAATAATGTGAATGACAAATTTCATGTTAATTATGGACTTTCGTATTTGTAGCTTGAAAAAAGGAAAAGCCTGTTCAAGGAAACGGACCTGGGCTACACGAGAATGCCTCTTTTTGATCCTGAGCCGGAATTTATGGAAACTTTCGATGACACCCTTGTAAAAAGCAGCAAATACGACTCGGCGCGAAAGCAATCCGAAAAAAAGTGGATAGCCCGAAAACTAAAATCCACTGCTACGAATAATGCGAGGCAATCGAATTAAAGAAATAAAGATTCGTGTAAAACGGTCGGCTCTTTGATGAAAGAAATGTAGGGGAAACGGGAAGAGAAATGAGACAATGAAGCTGAAGAGACGATGTAAAAAATATGCTTATTATAATTGATACTGCCTAATCATGTCGAGAGTAGTAATGATAATATGTTACAAGGACATACACATATAGGTACATTTGGAGCAGCGAACAATGTTCTATCAAACTTCGGCATTGTACAGTTCCACCGTAAATAACTAATGTTACCCTAACTGTTGTCTACTATTATTTATGAATATTAATAGCAATGTAAGACATAGCACGAATACTAAGACAACTTTGATCCCCAATATGGGGTGTATTGTTACTCGAGTTACAATTTTCATTCACATGTAACTTGACGTTAATTCATGAAATCGCAAAGTAAAGAACTCAATGTTTGATTTTGTGGTAAAGTACTTTTACGCTCGCAGAACTCTTCAAACAATGTTGCTTTCGGTACACTAGAAATGTGAAGAAAAAATTTACAAATAAATACAAACGCCTGCGCTTCCTTAAATTAGCTTAGAGAAATTTGATCACGTTTCAAGATTTGGATAATTTCCGAACGTAAATACAACGCCGTTTGCTTTTACATCTATGTACAATTTAAAGCGATCGAATACAAAATCGTATAAAATTTCAAGCTTCTTGTAAAATCAAAGCCAAGTTCTTTAATTTGCATAGTCACAATTTTTCCTTCATTGGCGCAATTCGACTCTTGTTTCATCAATCACGAACGCCGATCGAGTAACATACGGGCGAATCTTAAACTTAAAATCCCACATCAGTCTCTTTTTGCTGCACAAATGTCGAATACAAGAACTAGATCGCAAACTTATATGTACGCAGTTTCATTTCTCGTACATAATTTTTGTATACCAAATTTGTTACACCAATACACAGCGCGTGCGATCTAAATTTATATTCGAAACTCGCATTCAATAAATGACTTTGTTCATTACCGGTTCTCGTTTAAATAATAAATAAATAAAGTTCGAATCAAAACTCAACAATTTCATCTAAATTTTCCAAGCTCCTCAATATTGCTGTGTCTTTCAAGAAAATTAGCAACATATTTTTAAAATAAAAAATCGATTTTTTGAATGATTTCAAAAACATAATTATACTAGTTATTTTCTCAAATAGAAACAACCAAAAAGATTGGACAACGTCTTCGAGAAATCAATCAATGTTGTCATGAATAAAGATCTGTATGAAATGCAATACATAATAATTGATAGCAAGAATGAAAGACGGCTATTTGCTTTTTTAGAAAGAACTTTACAAAACAATATCAAGATCTACTTGCTACTACGTTTCTGCAACGACTGAATGTTTCTACCTAAAACATTTGGATACATGTGAAACCCAGCTCTTCCAAAAGTGTATCGTATTGACGCTCGCTTTACATTTTTAAAAAAATACGCCTAGTTTTACATACATTTTCAACACCCGTTTTAACGTACCGATTAAATCAGGAATAATTTCACGTTTTCTAAAGCTTTTGTCTTCTCAACTGAAACTGTGAAGGAATGCAGATCGTGCTATTGTGAATGAATGACGGGACTACTGAACGCGTGTCAACGAGACCAAAACCGGAGTAAAAATGAAAATGCGCGCGTCTCGGCAAATCGCTGAGGAACTTAGTCTTCACGATCGTGATTTACGGCTCGGTGAAACACAATTCATAAAACAGCATTGCATCAATGTCAATTATCAAACTACTAAAGATTATACACCGATCAAGTATAACTTTTCACGTTTTATTTTCACAATAATACATCCAAGTATACTTAATGTTAAACATTAAGTGTAAGAAAAGAGTTCATTTTATGGCTGCAATGGAAACTGAATTTCACCGAGGTGCGATTCGAAAATTTACTTCATCATCGAATACACGAATCCCAAACAAATTACAAGAAACAAGCAACTCGAAGATGCAACGACGTGACTGAAAAATACGTTATCTCGGCTAAATGAAGCGTGAAAATTCCAAGAATCCCAGTACAATGCTCCTAAATTACTTTCTTTACCTCTGCTCTCGTCGCAGCTTGAACTTAGCTATAACAACGGTGATGGACAAAATTACGTTTACCAGCACTGTCACATGTAATATTTTCTACGATATACGAAGAACGCGCGCGATTCGATTACTTTTTTTTTTCTTTTTTTTCCATTTTTAAACATCTCAATTATTTGTTACAGTAGTTGGAGCGAGACAGAGGGGGCTACGATGCGATATCCGACATGAGTTGGGCGAGTAGAGCCGGCTCAAGAAGCCCATGAGTTTGACCCATTCGCTCCAGGTTCCGAACGTCCTTATCAACTGCCTCCAAAGCACGCTCCAGTTCCTCTTCTTCTTCTCTCGATGGTTCGTATTCCCCATTTCTGTTCTCTGTTGTATTATAATAAACAAATGAATGAAATTAGTAAGTAGCGAAAAATAAATTTGTTAGTCAATGAAAGTGTCACGAAAACCAGTAAATAATCATCTTCATTATCAACAACAATTCAGCGTTTATTTAAAAGCGTTAACAGATAACAAATTTCATATTCCACATAATAATTTTTTTTAAAAGCTCCCCTCGGATTACCATTTAGTTCCTCGCATTTTCGAAAGAATAACATGTAACTTTGTCACTCGAAAAACTCACCGATAAACAAATCATTGAATGCATCGGCTGGCAAGTTATTGAGAACGTTTCCGAAGTCGTGTTCCGTAGGATCGAGGGAGGCGAAAACTTCGTGGTCGCTGAGTTCGACTTTGAGTCCACTGCCGAGGCCCAAAGAACCCAAGCCCAGCCCTAAATTCATATTAGCCGCGTTCGAACTTCCTTGGACAATATTGAGATTGTTGAGTGTCTTCGAGTGGTTCTCATTCGGAATAATCTGGCTGGTAAAGTGATGCACCGTTGTCTCGGTCGGCGCTACATCCACCATGTTTCTGGTTTCGAGTTTAATAGGAGGCGTTGTAGAGAGAGGAACGGACGGCGTGTGTGAGGGATGTGAAACAGGTTGCGTAGGTATCGGAGGTGGAGGCGGAGGCGGAAGCGATGGCGGTAACGGGGGTGGTGGCAACGGCGGCGGTGGAAGCGAAGGCGGGCGTTTGCGTTTTTTCGGTCTAGACTTTGGTTTGGGCCTCGGTACCGTCGGCGACACCGGTTTCTTGCGGGTCTTCTTTGGTTTCGACTCCTGGGCCTTGCGGTGATAATTGTCCCTCTTTCGGGCATGTTCCGGACAAAGAGGCAACTCATGCGCGACGTCGAATACAGGGACGCAGCATTGCGTGTTGTCGCTAAATTTGGCAGTGCAGTGCTCGAAAAGAAGCTGATCGGTGTTCATCATAATGTGACGGGAGCAGTGTCGAGTACATGGCAGTGACAACTGCCCGCATCCCTCGGCTCCGCAAGGTGCTCCGATGAGCAACGGACCGTCCGTGAGTTTATTCGCCCCTCGCAGATCGAGACTCAAGGCTCTCGCGGTCGACGCAGGGTCTCTGTGAATTCAAAGTTCGAATAAAAACGATTTGCCAAAAATAAAATTACATCTGGAGAAGAACAAACCTGCAAGCGGCTTCTAAAAAACAGCGAGTCTTTTTCCGTAACGTGGCTTCCGATTCTGGTCCTCCTTTGTTCAACTGTATGAGTCGTCGACGAAGTTGTGAACGCAGCTGCGAGAGCCTGGCGGACCGGCTCAACGCCGTGTTCGGTTCACCAGAGAACCAATGTCTCTGGTACGCCATCGTCTCGTCCCCACTGGAATCGCTGTCCGATATTTCATCCCCAGCTTTTGGGTAATACAGCAGCGTGTGGTCCCGGCTCTGACGTCTTCTCGACTTGAGTTTTTTCAAATTTTCTGTGAGTCTATGCCGGGGACCCGTGGCATGTTGATAAGCAACGTCTATGCGTTTTGGATTAATCTCATGCGGCTCTGAGATTCCATGGTGGTTAGCGAAGACAGCCGGGTCTTGCGTCGCTCGAATTTTTGGCTTTATAAATTTTGCTCGTGACTTCCCGCCGCCCTTTCCATTTTGACTGGGACGAGGATTCTTTGGCGCAATAGACTTGATGCTCTTCGCATTCGCTCCGGTAAAAGGCTCCGGCTCACCAAAGATGTAAGGGTCCACATCGCGTCGAGGATCAATTTTTGGCAGAGCTTTCGAGCGCTCGACGAACCTGTACTTATTGTCCATCCTGGTATCCACGAGAAAGAACTTCCTGGGTTATTTGCCACGCTATCCGCATACTCAATTGCTCTTATTTCGTACTTATTTCAGATTTTTATTACTCCACCTGCAAATTGTCATATTTTACAATACATTTTTCACAGTTTTTTAATTATTTCCTTATTTTATTTTAAATTGTTGACTCTTGAGCGGCTCAAATTAAAGACAAGTACTACCTTTTGAACGCCCACTGTACATGCAGACACGGAATTTCTAGTGATTTCAACACATACTTTGGCATTTTAATAATGTTTTTTGCAGTAATTGTTTTTACTTTTCTATTATCTCGTAAGTAAATTTGAAAGAAAATAATTGTTTTTCGTTAATTTTGGCAAATGTAAATGATGAAATGGAAGTTAAAAAATAGAGGAAACTTTACCTACGGACTATTTCTATACTTTATACATCCTTGCGAATCAGTCGACTGTGAAGATATTACACCACAAAGGCACATGAAAATCGAGTGAAATGTTCGACGATCTCCGATAGATTAATCGAATCCATGTCGTATTAACGATTGTTGCGTCTACGAGGCTAACTTTGTCGTCGGTGGAGGCCAAACAGAGACATCGAGGTTGCTGACTGCGGGTCACTTGGTGAGTTTCGAGGTTATGTCAAGCCCTGGTCTTGTCAGCTATTGAAGGCACCACGCGACGCGATAACACGAGGAACAAGATTAGCGACGATTACCGTCAGGTTTCGTTGTACGGAGAGGTTATTTCGGCACGTTGCGAATCTTGCAAAAAAGACGACGGTAAAAGAAATTAAAGATCGTAAATTGCAAATCGCGGGTGTCTTTGTCACTCCGACCGAGGTTGGAAAACGATGTTGGACCGCGATATCAAACCGTAAACCGCTCACGTTCGCGATCAGCTCTTTTGGCGACTTATCATTAACGTGTTGTTTTAAAATGCTGTTATAACCATTCGTCGAAATAACGAGATGGTGTGAGAAATCAAACACTTGTCCATAACAATGCACTTGTCGATAACAACATTAGAAAGAAAGACATGTCAAGCGAGTGCTGCCACTTTACCAAAGACTACGAATTTTTTAGGAGAATTTATAAATTCCCTAGTTTTCCCTGAAATTACTATGAGTCATTTGAAATTCATTATCAAAGAATTTACTAATGAGCAAAATATTGTTCAACAGGCTTTTAAATCAAGGTCGAAGATATAGTAATTAATATTTACTTGAAACTTTATAACTGTTTGCTTTTTTATCAAGTAAATAAATTAATTAAACAATTCATTGTCGTTATTTACGAATTATTTATTATTTTTCAGCGCGTTTTACATTTATATGTTGCATATATTACAGTACGCAAATTTTTATCCGAATTTTTGCAGTTTCCTTTTGGCAACAATTAATTAAAAATTAGGCTGAAAACTCTTTTGCTTTATGGAATTAAACGTGTTGACCTTTACTAAAAGCAGCATGTTTTTTATCGAATGATGCAGCTCAGTCAATTTTTTCCCTGTGGAAAAATGCAAGCATGTAAAAATTATTGCAATTGCTTGCAACCTGTCGCATATGTCGCGATTCTAATACGTTATAATAATGCCGTTCGGCGTAGACACCGAGCCAGTTCACACCACGAGAGTTGTAAGTGGAGTTGGAAGTAAAAAGTGAAATTGTTCAATTTTTTATTTTTTATTATGATAATGAATACATTTTTAATAAACACCGGATATTCATTCGTGAAAATATACCGAAATCAAAATAAATAGCAACGAAAAACATCGAATGATTCGCAACTCGATTGCTGTTCTTCACTCCACTCTACTCTAGCGGTGTAAACTGGTTTATGGTTAGTCGGTCTGCTTTGCTACTTGTTGCTACTGCTATTTTACTGGTCGAGTTTTAAGAACACTTAAAAAAAGTTCTCTGCTATCCACAGCTGTGACTTGTTTTCCTTTGTTTTCCAGCACTTTCCAGCGCTTTCCAGCACGCGCCATTTTCGGGTAAGTTAATTGTTGATCGCCTGTTAGTTAATATTTATTTAAATTTGTTGAACAATAAGTGTGTTTAAAATAAATCAATGACTCGATTTTTCACGAGCAAGCATTGCGGAAAATCGACTTTCTTCGCGTAAGAGCGCGATGAAAAAGATCACGTGAAGATCGATTCAATTGCCGAATTTTCTGTAAAATAAGCAATACTGGAAAAGTAGAACCGTTCGAATTTCACTGTAAACTTCACGAAAACAGAATTTGATTTTGAATAAGCCAATTTAAGCTTGAATTTAGAAACTTTGGCTGCATCCAAACATTTTTCGTCCAAGGTCATATTCAATGACGCCATCTTTGTTGATGACGACTTCGTTTCTCTATTGTTGTTATTTGTTGCAATATTGAACGCATTTTTTGAGGTTTCTGTGTATTCGACTGTTACAAATTGGTGATACACTGAATTCTTAAGCTGTTTCAAATGCTTTTATTTCGTGATTAAATAGATATAAACACCGTTGATGATAATAAAGAATAAAGAACAATCTGGAATCGTTTTTCGTAAAAATTTCTCAAAGTTTCGATATTTCGATATTTTATCGAATATTATCAATTCGATTGAAAAAAAGTACAAAATATTTAACAAACATGTTTTTTTTTAAATAATAATTTTTGTTGTGCCATGGCCACGTCAAAAATTGCAGTGTAAATTATAACAACAAATCAGCTTATTTCTATAAAATTTCACAAGTTTTTACTCACTTTTCACGATTCTATTTTTGAAGTGAACAGTTCAAGATTTTGCAGGATTTTTATCATTCTCGCAAACTGAAAAATGCAAATAAAATACAATAATTTTTAATATATTGTGATAGTTGATGTTCAATAACGAGTTTTCATTCCTTATTTATCGCTAATTTTATACTTCACTAAAATGTTTTTTTTTTACAGGTCGAAGATGATGAATCAAGCAGTGACGGATCCTCTGGATCCTTTGGACACGTGTCCCTATGACAAAGCTCATCGTATAATCCGCAGTAGGATGCAACCGCATCTCGTAAAATGCAGGAAGAATTTCCGTTGCTCCGACAAAAAAATTTGTCTTTTCAACACAACCCACGTTGTTAACGCGATTGAATACGACGTCAGTACAATCGCAAATTTTCTCAACGTCGTACTTTCATGCAAACAAAATGTATTGAAATGATTTATATTTCTTGTAGTATCACATTCTGCACTGTCCAGGAAGTAACAGTTATTACATTGCCCTGGCCCAAGACACGGAATTGCCGAGGACAAACAATTTTATTCCTGTGGAAGAGACCAATAACAAGGAAATCGAGTCCTCTGAGAATTGGGACCTTGTAAATTAATTTTTTTTATTAGAAATGCAGAATTTTGTCGTAAAAATTTATGACTTATTTCTGCTTTGTAGGATCCTGAAGTGCCAACTTATTGTCCGCTGACGAATATACAAAATCGAGCTGTGCACATAACTCCAGCGTGTCTTTCAAAAGCAAAAAGGAAGCAATTCAAGGAAGCTGAGAGAATGCGTTTCGTAAATGCGGAAGATAATAAAGAGAAATTCTTTTCTGGACCAAACAATGTGAGTTTGGCTTTGGTTGAGGCTCAGCCATTTTTATTCTCAGATGTTGACTAGGAACTTGATAATTATGTCGTAATTCGCTATGCATTGTGCAATCTAAACGACGTTGAAATAATGTCGACATATTTCAAATTTCAGGGTGCTCAACATCTTCAGCCGCAAATTTCAGATACTTACCCTGATGATTTCGGAATAAGTCAGCTGAGTCTTGGTGCGAACAAAACTGTTCAGAAGTCGGCAAGAGTACTGAGCAAATTTGATCAAGTAAATAAGGAGTATAATAAGACTCATAAAACTGAAGCATCGAAGAAAACTGTCACTAAAACTAGCAAGAAAGATTCTTGCAATGTCGTTCTGCAAAACCAAGCATCGTACAGTAGCTCTTCCGAAGCTACTGAAGTTGACGTAGAAGAAGATTCTGCTGAATGGGAAAGCGTTTCACGTAAAAAAGGCACGAAGCAAAGAATGCATTCTTCCTCGTCCTCGTCTTCAGCGAAAGAATTTGAAAATGATTTTAAAGGTAAAGCAAATCGAGTATACTTTTGAAATAACATTTCTATATTGTTCTTGATTATTTTCAGGGATGGCAAAGAATAATCAATACATGAGTTCGTCTCTTTTTGAAACTAAATCGAACATGGGAAACAGACGAAATGAAAACATCTATGACGAGACTCTCTCAAGCAATGAAGACGCTCTTTCGGAAATACAAACGCGATTGTTGGAGCTGTCAACTATGGAGAGCGAAATTCAAGAAGAGCGACAGAAACTCAACAAAAAATTCGAGCAGTGCACTTCGTCTTCAACGTCTTTCCCATCCCTGCCATCTGTTACATGCTCTGTTAAATCTGAGGATAAGGTCGCGAGTTTGAAAGCTCGTTTGGCTGCAAATCGCAACATGATGCCGGATAAATTAGGAGGCAAAGGACGAGGATCAGTTGTTCAAAATATGAAAACTCCAGGGCAGGCCAAATAGAACGAAGAAGGCAAACCTGAACTAATTGCAAACTGCAGTAGCAACTGAAGTACTGCAAACTTTTGTCTTTTGAATTATCATCAAGAATTTTTTTCAAGCTAAAAGTACTTTTTAATAATTTTTTTCCTATTCATTATTTTTGCCTTTTTTTGAGATTGAGATTGTTCTGTTTTTAATTTTATAGAGCGAGTAAATTTAGTTTTTAGATTGATATATGTAGCTAGAGATGTTTAATATTACATTCGTCCATGTTTTTGTGATTTTATGGTAACTAATTAAATTTACTAGCTCTTGAAAATTGTAAACGGATATAAACTCTGGAAACATTTTTAAAAACATTAGAAATGTTTAATCAACATTTATACACGTAAAATCTGTCCACTGTGACTTTATTTTTCAAAGAGAGTGCGTCGAGGATAATTGCGAAACGACTCAAGTTCTAGGTGTAGTTGATAAAGAGTATTACTTATTGTCATTTCTTATATGCAACTTACGAAATGTTTATGAACTTTGTTGCTTCTGAAGATCTAAAATGAAATGGACAATGGAATGTAATACATCACATTTAATACTAATCAATCGACAACATTTATAGCTTAAGAAAACCTTCGAGAGCCATGTAGAAATAATTGTTGTAATGTTAATTTTAGTCAACGAATTCTAATTTTGAACGTTTATTTTTCTATGTAACTGTAATTTTTCGAGTATGGAAATTGAGGCAATCATGTTCTTATAAACGAGCGATATTTTTATTTTATTTTTTTCCACTTGACTAAAAACATGCCTCGACTCGTTACAATAGCAAGAATGTTCGTAAAAGGTGTCAATAAATAGATATTTCATTTCTTTTCAAACCAACCAAATTCAATTTTGCTGCACCCTTTAATTTCCAAAAGTTACAATCATTTTGAAATTTATCACAGCATCCGAATACCAATACAATTATGTAATCGCCTCGACATCGCTACGCTTTTCTGTGACTAATGTTTGCTCTTTACAACAATGCGAGCGTTTGTGCCTGGCAACGCAACCCCGATTTTTGTACTTTTTCGAACAGATGTCGCATGCAAAATGTTTTTCCTGGGAATGCACCGCCAAGTGTCTCTCGAGATCATTCTTTCTCGTGAAAGCGCGATCACATGTCGTGCAAACGTGCGAGCGTTGATTTTCATGGAAAAGTTTGTGCGCCCACAAAGAGGCGTATTGTTTAAAAGCTTTGCCGCAGATTTCACATACGATCGGTCGTTCATTGGTGTGGATTCTTCTGTGCTCGTCCCTGGCTATTTTGGAAACGAGGTACCGCCCGCAAATTTCGCATTGGAACTTCCGAACACGTTGGTGAACATTGCGCGCGTGCCTCGTGTAGTTCGCTTTCTTACGGAAAGTTTTACTGCATTCTAAACACGAGTACGATGTTTCGTCCTGCGAGTGAATTTTACGATGGACCAACAAGTTATACCCGGTAGAAAGAATTTTTGAACAGTCCTGGCACTTGTAACGACTGATACCGTTAATTGTAACTTTAGAATTCGAAACAATAACGCATTCTTCTTTTGGTCTTTTTCTCTTGGCTCGGATTATTTTTGTCGCTTTCTCCGGATCCTGGACATCATTCACGCGCTCATCCTCGGGTTCTTCAAGTTTTTTGTCTTTGGTTTCTTCTTCTTTGGTATCTACATCATTTATTGCCTTCGTTTTAATTTTTGCACATCTTTTCTTCCTTCGAGTGACTCTTTTATTTGGGTCCTTTGTTGATTGACATCTGTAAAAAAATTCTGATTCAAGTGCAATGACAAAAACAAGGAAGGAAATATTAATTTCTTTAGGTTTACAATTTTTGATTAAATTAATGATCGCAGAAATTATCAGTGTATTGGTAATTAACTTAATGGACTTGTTATTGTAAGAATTTTGTATATTTTGCATTCAGTTGGGCTTTAATTATAATACAATTCGTAATCTACGACTAATATAATATTCTATTCATGAAATACATCCATAGAAAAAAGTAATTGAAGAACATTCAACCACGGAAACAAGAAAAAGGAATGACACCGCTATTTGCGATTTTACTAATTAAAAAACAATTAAAATAACCACTTGTACATTTGTAAAAATCACTTATCATTACGGCATTTAAAAAATAATCGTCCAATTATGCTAATTTACATCGCCGTCAATTATTCCTTATCTTTTCAAACTCTGAGTATGTCTATTTTTCATATGATTATTAAGATAACGTTTCTGACGAAAACTGGTGCCGCATTGATCGCAAGAGAACGGTTTTTCCGTGGAATGAATGAGTTTATGTCGCACGAGCTCGGACTTGACTCGAAATCTCCTATCACATTTATCACATTTATAGTTTCTTTCCCCAGTGTGCGTCGTCATATGAGCCAGCACTTCCTGTCTACGCCGGAACTTTTTCCCGCACCCCGTGCTACTACACACGTGCGGGAATATATTTGTATGTATCTTATTATGCGTGTAAAGGGACGCTTTGGACTTGAAAGTTTTTCCGCATTCTTCGCAAACGTAGGGCCGTTCTCCCGTGTGGGTTCGCCGATGATCCTCCCGCGTTGCCTTGGAAGCGAAGCTGGTCCCGCACAAATCGCAAGCAAAGTTTTTTATTTTGGAATGGACATCTTTCAGATGCCTGGAAAGACCGCCGGAATCTCGGAATTGTTTGCCGCATTTGTCGCAGGTGAATGGCCGCTCGTCTTTATGGATCCTCATGTGCCGCATGTATGAATCTTTCAATTTGAATCCTCTTTTACATTCTTCACATGTGTACATTTCTTGAACTTTTCGTACTTTTTGGCTACCATAATCATCTTTCCATTCTTCCGTTTCCAATCCTTTCCAGTCTTCCTCATCCGTCGAATCGTCTGTGAAGTCTTTCGGTTCTGGATGTTCCAATGTTTTTGTGTAATTTTCCAGCGAAGGATCGGGCTCTGGATTCATGATCGAGGTGGTCTTTGAATCTTCCTTTGCTATGCTCGGCTGCTCGCTTTTTTCCACGATTGATTTCCAGCTTATGTTTTGCAAATCGTGGAATTCTTTGAAGGCTGTCTGATCTTTATTGGACCTGTAAAACAGTCGATACTTCACACCAGACTGCCACATGTTGCCGGCTATTGGATGTTTTTAACTTAATTTCGTATCTTCAGGGACGTCTTTTAATCACTTCCAAAGTTTTGTCTTTCAAACCCACAAATTTGTTCGTATCTCAACACCGTTTGTCAGTTTTGTATACATCAATTTTGATAATTTGCTCAGTTTTAATTCAGCTCAAGAAATCAACATTTTTCAATTAGTGATTGGATCAAATTTGGAATTACGAGGAACTTATTTGAAAATTTTATGAACCTTTCAGTTTCAGTGGCTTCCAAATCTCGGGTCTCGATTTTCTTCAACGATTGTTCAGGATTCTGGTTGTCATCCGGCTACGAGAAAACGAAAATTTATTCATTTTCTTAGTAATTAACAATTGTTGCTATTATTAATGTACATACCTCGGTTTGTGATTCTTTTTCTTCTACGACTGAGTCCTCTATTTCAGTTCCTTTACTTCCCAGATTTGAAGGTGGAGAACACTAAAAAAAACAATTTTATAAATTCCATGTTCCAGTTATTATCTGTTTATCAATGGACCAAATAAAATCTTTCCAATTTCAAATTTACAGAT
Organism: Zelostemma sp. ZL-2020; assembly: GCA_022816865.1. Classification (NCBI taxonomy): domain Eukaryota; kingdom Metazoa; phylum Arthropoda; class Insecta; order Hymenoptera; family Platygastridae; genus Zelostemma; species Zelostemma sp. ZL-2020. The sequence continues at coordinate 5,907 of JABFQM010000224.1, read as the reverse complement.
GGAAAAGTCTCTCCATTTTGACATTACAATTAAAAATTTAACATTCAATTTCTGTTGAACCAAAATAAATTCGAATTCCGTTACAATTTTCAAGAAAACTACTTGTTCTTTTTTGTGTAAATTCGCTTGTATTTGGAGAAGGCGGTGCTGGGCGCTCAAACAGCTCTCCGATAATTGATGCCACTCCAATAAAGTAGTCGCGCAATGATAACATAATTGTAGCGGCAAAGAATCCGTTTCTGAAACCTGCAAAAATCAAAGTTATTAAAAATCAAAGTCTCTCTTTAATTGACTAATTACAATATAAAAACCGTGTTTGATAACCCACTCACACGAATAGGCAAATACTTGTGTATCTTATTACAAATTTCGTGTTCCACTCCTTCTCCTTGAAATATAGGAACAATTTGATCGCTGATATTCGCACATATTCGACAAAGCTCGGACAAAGTTTCGGTGTTATCGGAACCAGGCATAATATTCATAATCTTGCTTTCTCGATCATCCTCTACATTGGTTACTATAATCAGCCTGTTAATTCCTTCGGTTTCTCTCTGACCAGGAGTTTTGCTCACTATTGCTTGTACGGTTCGCATAAAAATCGAGTCGTCTTCCGTCGCTACAAGCACAGTCGAATTTCCAGGCTTCATTTTCAATCAATTTTTTCCGAGAGAGCATCCAAGTATATTTCGCATCTTCCTCGGGACTTTTAGACCTTTAATCAGTAAAAACATTATTATTTCGATACTCCAGAAACAAAAAATATTTTACTCGAATAATAAATTACTTTCAAAAAGTGTAGAAGGAAATGAATGTTATTTCGACTTTTTTTATTCGATAACAAAGAGAATCGGCTGTATAAGCTGTGGAGTTTATTTGTTTGTAATCGGAAAAATTATTTGCGAAGGGTGACGCGTGAGTTTAGCTTGACTTTAGCGGTACACCTTTCATTTCTTTCATGTTTTAAATAATTATTTGTACGTAGACTTGGTTCAATTGTACGAAAAATAACTGTATTGTTATTTTTGGAATAAGATTTAGATATTTCACACGAAAATGGACTGACGGACATAACATTCCATGTTTTTTATCGGAGCATGTGGGAGGAATATCTTCTTCTTTTTCTTGATTGGCTCCGAGCTCCGAGGGATGAATGAAAATCCGTCAAATTGTTAAGCGCCGTTCACTTAAATAAGCCTTATGCCGTGTCCATAATGCATTTCGATTAATCGAAATGTTAAAAACTTGAAATCTGAGTGTAGCCGACTAAATAACGTAATTCGATTGTCTATAAAGTATAAATACCGTAAGTGGGAAAGATATAGAAATGCAGAATGTAAAAGACGCCGGTTGGCTTAATTTCCCAAAGTGTAAACAAATGCCGATATTTGAAACTCGCATTTTTCAAAAACACCGAAATGAACGATTATGCGAAGTTATCAACTTCGTGATAATGCAACGAGATGAATTTAAAATCACCCGATCGGATAAAGACACGATTTTAGAAGAAGCCGAATCGTCAAAATACCGAAGGTCAATAGCAGGCCAAGAGGCGTGTCCAGCAGATCGTCGATACGGCAACCAAGAGGTGGCGCTAGCACCACCGTTGTGGTTCGGTTTGGTGGTCGTCGTCGCATGATGCTTAATCGCGGCCGGTTTCGTGGGCAAAATTAAAGTTAAATCCTACTCATTGGATCGCAATGAAAAACTCGTCAATCTCATCGTGAGAAGCAAGGGGCTTATGGCACTCCGATTACACCCTGTGAAGTATCAACACTTATTGTGCTACTTCCAAAACACCTTCGTTTGTCAAACCTGACAGAAAAGTTGGCAAAAAGTTGGGAAAAATAGGAAAAGCTTAGAAAGTTTTAAAAGCTATAGAAAGCCGGTGAACGTAGCGGATGATTGAGTTTGATGAACAAGCTTGGAAATCTGCGTGAAAAACCCAGCATATTTTCATCGTTTAGACACAAAGGTAAACGTACTCTCCAATCTACTTATTTTCTCATTACTTTAAAAAGTATTAACAATTTTTTAAATTTTAGGTATTGAAGCTGCTCAGTTCGAACATGTAGATTTTCCATTGCAAACTATTCCAGGAGGCACAACAATTACATAAGTTTGTTTCCTCGTTAACGAGCTACTGCTGATGTTTGAAAACGAGGCATCTGAAGGTTTATAGAAAGACTTGATCTACCAGCTGCCAAAAATTTGCTTCAAGCTGTAAACGATCCTCAATAATCTCGGGGATGGCGAAAACTGCGAAAAGGTGGCACTGAAACTTTTGTTGCGCTTGCTGTCGTCGATTTTCAGTTTAAAGGAATTCCAGGTGGCGAAATTTCATCAAATTTTTTGTAATAAAGCAATTCCTTCTTTGATTTTAAAACGTTTTTCAATTTATGAAGCACTAACTACAATTTTTGAAATTTGCTATCAGGTGGATTAAGGGAACTGGCAGTCAAATGAAGCAAACAAGAATCTGAAAAGGAACTGGGAACTGTGCAAGGGATCGTATCAATGAAAACTTACTGTTGTATGTGCTACGTGCCACAATTTATCAAAATAGTTTTGTCCAAAAGCATGACAATTTTGGAGCAAAATTTCAAAAATCATGCTGAGGACATTACCTATATACTGAAACTCTGACAAAGTAACTATTTAACTTTCAATTACTAGATGGAATAAGTGATTCAATGGGTACATTTTGGTTCAGGCGTGACAAAGCATATGAATGTAATCGGCAGCACCACGTCGGAGACAAAGAATGTTGAGCTGACGAAACACATTCCTTTGGCGAGTTGTCGAGCATCATTAAAGGGATGATGGTCCTGAGCAGAGGTCGCGGTGCTTTTTGGATGGGAACTCTTAAAAACAGGAATCTTGCCAGTCAAGAAATCTTTTCTCAGGTCAGCTTTTGGCAAATTTATAAATCAGGAAGGTTCTAAATCCGAATTCTTTTTCTAAAGGCTTTGATAGAGGAAGATTCTGCTTCGATGACTGATATGAATGACGACGAGGGAACAATAGCAGTTATGGCGAAAATTGAGATTAGAGTTCGGATGCTTCGTCAAAGTGAACCTTAAATAAATCTTGTTTTTTTTCAAAAAACAATTTTTTTTGTTTCTAAGAAACTGCTAATAAATTTTCGACGATAAAAGTGGCGTTTTGTGCTTTACATTAGCATGCTGATAAGCTTATTAATGTGACCAGGTTTCGAAAACAAGAAAGATTTTTTTTCCATGTGAATGATGGGTGGCAAACAACAGCTGATGATGATGCACAGCGCGCGTGCTTTGAAAGAATAATAAATGAATTTGCTGTAGAAAACTTTGTTTATTCTTCCAATTAAATCGAGGATCGTGAAATGAGTAAAGAGTTGTTTTTTATGTCTTATCAACATGGCAAACAATCGTTTATTAACAGGTTAAAGTGGAACTTTCCTGTAATGTCGGTATTGTATATATCGTACTTCCAACTTTTCATTTAGTAAAAATCGATTTAAATGAAAAACCTTTTCTACGATCAGAATTTCATCAATTTGAACAGTTCTAGATTACAAAACTTCGCAGAAAAAAAAAATTAAAAAAAAATTTTCAAATTTTTTGCGAGGTTCTGTAGCATAATAAATCTAGAACCATTAGGAATTTATCATATTTAAAGAAGGATTTTCATTAAAATCGATTTATACAAGATGAAAAGTTGGAAGTACGAATATATGCTTAGTCCAGTACAATTAGATTTTTTCCGGAAAAAATTCCGAAGGAACGCTGATTTTTTTGAAGGTCAAGTCGGACGTAAGGATCAATATGCGAGGTAGATGACAATCGAATTTCCTCCAGGACAATAATTAAATCTCGGTTGAATCGGAAAAACCGTGTTTTTCTGCATAAAAGCGTGCACCCGCGAAAACTGAGACATCGGAGCCGAAAAATAGCCATTATGAATTTTGTTCCTGATGAAATTTGCTAAACATAGAAGTTGAGCCGTATTTCAAACTCAATTTTTCGAATTATTATCTGCTTCGGACATTTTTTTCGGTCAATTTTTTGTTTTATTAATAACTTAAATAAAATAATACGTAGGTACACAAAACTCTAGAATAATGTTTCTGTCATTGACCTTCAAACATCCTGAAAATTTGAACGTGATCGAACAAGCCCTTCCGTACTTATTATATTTGCAATTAACAAATCATCTAATGTTTACAGGCTCGGATTTCGTGTTTCGCAATATCGAATCCGTGTCAAAAAAATTAGAGCGATAGAAAAACTCATGAAATTGAATTATTTAGTTTTGTATTTTTATAAATATATTTTTGCAACCGTTTTTGCTATTAAACTATTTATTTGCGTTTTTAACAGTGTCACAGCTCGGCCGAAAATCATGATATTGGGAAGGTAAAAAATGGGTTTGATTTAACTATTTTTTTAATGAATTTAGCAATAAACATCATTTCTCAACAATAGCTAGGCACCGAGATAGCAATTTATTTTGCAAAATTCACTGTTTGAAAACTATTAACAATTAAGAGCCCGTTTTTTTCCTACATGCGAGTGAGGGTTGCGACTTTTGTTTCCAATCATCAAAAAAAATCTATTGTTCTTTTTATCGTTTGGGCAATAGGTGAAAGTTTAATGTTATTCCGCGCGTGGCCGAGATTACGCTGTGGCGAAGGAGAGGGGATAAGGATTCTCCGATTTTCGTTTCTCGCGGTGAAACGTGCCGGAAAGTTCCGAAGCGCGCATGCTATTATTATCTCCCGATCTAATCATCGGATTTGAACCTTTTTTTTTCGGAAATTGTATTTTGCGATGATGAAAATGGTGAAAAAAATTTATGATACCTAAATAGTTAAGAATAATTGAACCAGAAACCGGAAATTGCAATTTCGACGGTTTCGGAATGGAATGCCGAGGTTGTCGATACGCGAAATCGCATTTTTGCGTCGCGCTCGTCCGATTCATTCTTCATAGGGACGTGTGTGCCCGACTACCGCGAGCCGAGTGAGGACCAGCGTCGAGATCCAATGACTGCAGGAATCTCAAAAACATTAATTTTTTTATCGCGATTTTATACACTCTGTTATCATTAATACGCATTATTAATAATCATTGTTTTTATTATTGTGCTCATTAATGTGTTTCCACGTTGCCTCTGACTAGTGAAACACGTGTATATTGCTGTACTTACGTTATTGATGATAAATGTGCTCCCAACTATTGATAAGCGAGGAATAGTACTCATTTTGACATTGCTTGATTATAAATAATCATTAATCATGCGTATTAATGATAACAGAGTAAAACGATCAGGAAAAGGTTTACTTTTTAATGAGGAAGAAGTCGTTAGAACGCGTTCTGTAATTACGAACAAATTAACGATTAATTATAGTACAAGGGAACACATTATAGTAAGAAAAATCATTATAGTTGTTGAAAAGAAAGATAAATAGTTTTGAGAAAACAACTATACATATATATAACTATGAGATTGGAATTTGTGATATACTTTTGCGGTATCGATCAGCTTGTAATTGGTCGTGGATATTCCTATACATATAATAGCTCCTGTACCTCTTGAAGTTTTGGTTTCCGCAAGAAACGTCTAGTATAGGAAAAATGTAGCTAAAAAGTCAACGAATACACTTGTATTTTTTCTAATTTTTAAAAAGTGGGATAAAGGGAACAAAAAAATGAAAATTTTGGAACAAACAACTTTTTTCTAAACAAAGTTTTCGATTAAGAATTTCGGAAAATATATTTTCTCAAACACTCACTTCGGTACACTGAAAAAAATTTACTGTTACGTCAACAGGAAAAACATTGTTGAAATTCGGCCCGAAAGTAATTTTACTGTTGTGTTTACATTTGAAATTCCTGTTATGGCAACAGGAATTTTTTTGTTAAC
>JABFQM010000223.1:0-44728 GCA_022816865.1 Zelostemma sp. ZL-2020 | reverse complement strand
AAACAATTGGTCTGACAAAAAAAATATAATGGAAAAAAATGTCTGTCTACATGTGCCGAATATGATTATAATTTTTTTTTTAACATTTCAGTCATTTTTTTTTCATCGTCACATTTTCGAACATGGACAATTGTTTTACCTGTTTCCGAGCGCGCGGCGAGTTTTAACATCCAGACGCTCAATTGTGTCGTGGTTTTTTTGTGCTCAACACTGTTGAGTTAACAAAAAAATTCTGGTTGCCAGAATAGGAATTTCAGATGTCAACACAACAGTAAAATTACTTTCGGGCCTAATTTCAACAATGTTTTTCCCGTTGACGTAACAGTAAATGTTTTTCAGTGAAGTAGTATAAAATGAGTATAGTATTATACTTATTCGTTATCATAAAGAAGTAATTTTATTGCCATCGCAATTATATTAACGTAAACTACGCAATAATATAATGTATTTTTTTTTAAATATACATTACGTTCCGTTAATTAGAAACGTAATTGTCGTTTCAAGTATGACGTATTATTTTCGAAGCTTAAAATACTATCTCCCACAAGATTTTATCTCTAAGAGTCCACGAAGTCTATGTGGGACGAGGATAATTTTTAGACTCATCTAGGTCATAAGTTATTTCTATCTATAGAGTAAGTGCAAGAAGACGTGGATAAGCGATCCATGATAGCAAGCGCTCCTGGTGGTCGAATGGGAATCACTTCCATGTTTATAAGCTATATAATGTAACATACGCACAAAAACCCGAAAATATTGTAATCTTTTCTCTTTCGCCGTAAAATTGAATAATATAATGAAAGTTTTTTTAGTTATGTAGTGAAGGACTGAGTAAAAACGGTATATCCAATTTTCAAGTTGTTTTGGATTCTTTGACTTTCTTCACATGACAAAAAGCCAAACTTTTTCCATTTTTTATCACTTTTTAGTGAAATTGAACCTCCGGATACAATAAATACAATATTGTTATTAGATACTCAGTTCACGATAGCGGCAACGATAAGTTGTCTAACGTGCTCAAAAATACATTAAAAGTTATTAATATATATTTGTAAATTGATTCCGGTAGGAATCCATAATGTTCGATAAGAAAAAGTATTGAGGGTATTTCGAACTACACTCCAAATTTTTTACTTTAGATAACTACACTACACTCCAAATATTTTAATTATATCACGTGCATTTCACGTTTAAGTTACCGCGTACCGATATTTGCAATTTGCGTAGCGCTAATTGCGCGTGGTCCGCAATTTACGCTCTAAATATAATCGTCAATAAATCCGAAGCATGATCAATAATCAATGCGAGATTTTTCAGAAAACTTCTCTAATGTGTGACAAAACTTTGTCTCCCTGGAAGTTTTTTGTAGCTCGATATGCCCTCGATACTTTTTCTTATCAAACACTGCAACGCATGGTTCCAACCTGGATCAATTGACAATCAAATATTATTAACTTTTAATATATTTTTTAGCACGTTAGACAACTTATCGTTGTCGCTATTGTCAACTGAACACCTGATGAAAATATTGAATCATGTCCTACATAACTTTCCGAGTTTTAGTGATTTCAGTTTTGAAAAGTATTAATATTCGCTGTAACAAAATTATTGGTTTTTATTTTTTATTTTGAACAATTCGATGCGTATAAGAGAATTTTACATCGGAAAAAGTTGCGCCTTGTCGTTTTGGATAACTTGGTAATTTTTAAAAATCAATCGGGTTCATTCGAAAATCAAACTTGATTTTCAGATTTGGTCAATACTTTTTTACCCGATTTCAAGTGCGTATTTTGCCTTTATTGCATCCCGAGGTTAAATTTTACTAAAAAGTTATAAAAAATGAAGAAAGTTAAAGAAAGTCGACCTGAAAATCGCATATCCCGTGTCAAAAAACACTCAACTTGGGTGATATTTGGTACCCTCAAGATGGGCGCTTCCACACTGAGAGAAAAAATAGGTCAGGGCAACTTGAGTCAGCGTAGTTGAAATTGTCCTTGACTTTTTTCTGTAGTCAACAATGTAGATTTAAATATAGTTGCAGCAACATAAAAATCTAGTTCCAGCGACTAGGTAATCTAGTCGAATCTGTTTCTACTTCTTTAATTATAGTCATAGGAACCAGACAAAAGTAGGAAATACGAATTTTCATTATATTCCATACTAATATTCAAATTTAGTATTTCGTATTTCATAACATGCGATATGCATCAAATTTTTTATAAACAAAGTGTGAATAATGATTCGTGAATCATTATTCCCCGAGTTGGAGTAACGAGAAATAATGGTTGCTCCAACTTTTAATGTCTGGTTATAGCAGACTTTGGGTTCCTAGTTGCAGCGACTAGAATTTATAGTTCCTCCAACCAGGTTCTCAATTTGCTCGAACGACATTCGTCTAGTCAAAGACGTTTTTTACTAGTGCACCTAGTTACTGTTACCAGAAGCTGAAAATTGGCTACTGTAACTTTGTGTATAGTCACTGTAACCAGAAAATGTAGTTTCCAGCACATGAAATGACGAACTTGATTTTTTAGTCACTCTGACTAGGTACCATTTCTCTCAGTGTATTTTAGCATCCAAAAAGAATGAGGTTACTTGAAAAAAAATATGGCGTCAACGATTGTAACGCGCTAAATTTGAAAAGTTGAATGACAAAAGGAGTATAACATTTAAACACGATTGATAGAAAATTAAAAAAGGATATTTCGAGAATATTTGATTTTTTTACTCTGGAAGATTTTGATTTTTTACTTTTAATTTTCAATTTAACATTTCCATGAAGTACCGTGTCAAAAAAACAAATTTGCATAATAAATACATTTTTATACTTTTTGTTTGAAGAGAATATTAAAATATATGCAATATTCCAATATTCACGGTTATATCTTGTTTATGGAAATACGTATTTCTCGCCTTTGTTGTGAAAAATATTGTTCGCAACATGTGAGGAACGTCAATTCTGACGAATGTGATTGTAACATTCGCCTTCGGCTCGTACTACAAACCTCACATTCACCGAAATCGACTTTTCCTCCCTAGTTGCGAAATATACTATTACATTAACAGACGATTTACTCATATAGAAGTTGTTGTAAAACTGTTTCGGTTTTTCTCTCATTAATTTATGCATTGAATCCGTCATTAGTTTACTTTTTTTACTGATTGAGATTTTATATATTAAGAATTAAACGTCTTTTGCAATGTATACATTTATTTCACTGTTGCTTGAAAGCAAAATTTCATATCTGGTAGAAAATATATATTCAATTATGATGTTAATTATGATCAAGATTATAATGAGTCAACACTTTGTTTGCACAGGAATTCAATCAACCTCGTAGCACAATGCCACTCACAGCGTCATCTATTACGCTTCCGATTGTCACAGCTCGGTTTCATGGTCTCCTTCAGTAACAAAACAGCAACAATTTATACCTTTGATGATAACTAAGATAAAAAATACACGTATCGGGATATTCTAAAACCATGTAAGCGACAGGGTTTTTTCTTGCGATTTATAAATTACGCGATTTACTGAGGAATCATGGGAGTGTAAAAATCGATTGGATCGTCACTGAAATTTTCAAATTAAATTTATCAGTACTTTGTTAATTATTAGTTGGATACCAAACGGTGGCGCCACATCAAAATGTCGATGAAAGCATTTTTGAATCTGAGAAGACGAAGAAGAAGAAAAAAGCCGGAGAATACGATCAAACGTCTCAAGTTCCCGAGCCCATCGACGTCCAAGATTTGATTGAAGAGTTCAATGGAAAACTCAGAATATTGAGCAGACTGACATTTTCCGTTACAGAAACAGCTGCAACTTTTTTTCGCTTCTTCCATAAACTTTGAACAAATGCGAAGAATAACAAGGTCGTTGACCCAAACTCGACCTTGTGTGCGACGGCGAGGAGCACATCGGAGGCACTTTTACTGGCAAACCAAGGTCATATTTTTTCGCTAGTTGCTGACTTTTGTGGAGTTCTTGAGTCGGAGAGTCTGATTCTTTGAAGGTCAATCCTTCCGCCTCAAGTGTCAAATCCTTCCAAGATTATGAAATCTGCATCGCACTGTGGATTTCTTTCTCTGAGCGGCTTCGCGTCCGGCTACGTCAACGCATTCCTCTTGTCGCAGCTGACTTATTCGAGGTGTTAATCTTGGTATACTACCAGGGCTCTGAAATTCAATCAAAGTCTTTCACAATCCTGTAGAAACGAGTGATGAACTGTTTATCTTTCGTCTCAACATAATGGTAGAAGCCTTGAATGGAATTTTAGAGCCCCGACAGTGTACCAAGACCTCGAATTAGTCGGCTGCGACAAGAGGATGGCGTTGACGTAGCCGGACGCGAAGCCGTTCACGAGAAACAAATCCACAGTGCTATGCGGATTTCACAATCTTGGGAGGATTTGACATTTGAGGCGGAAGGATCAACCTTCGAAGAATCAGACTCTCCGACTCAAGAACTCCACAAAAGTCAACAACTAGCGAAAAAATATGACCTGAGTTTGCCAGTAAATGTACCTCCGATGTGCTCCTCGCCGTCGCCCACAAGGTCGAGTTTGGGGCAACGGCCTTGGGTTTCTTCGCATATGGTTTTTTGGAGAAAATTAAATTCAAATTAATCGCGCCATTTCTACTTTTCATGGTATTTATTTTACAACTAATTTACAAAGACTTACTTTTGTCTTAATCGTACGGAAATCAAAAACATGTATCAAAATAGCAATAGAAGATTATCAATTATGTAAAGATACTCGTCTTCCAACGCCGCGGAATCCTCTTCTCCGAGTCCAGGCGTTTTTTTTCCTCCATCATTGCGCTGGGCGTAGCTTCCGCGATGAATGCTCGGCTCCAAATGATATCGCGACTTGTTATCAGCTTCTTTGCGTTTTGCAGCCTCGTGGAACTCGAACCACTCGTCGTGGAAGACGACGAAGATTTCTTTCGCGACGAGGACGATAGTCCGCTGGACGAAGCTGCAGCGGGATTCAACAATCCGCACCGCAGCAGACTATTTTTGTGGGAGTCTATTTTTTTGTTGAATACAAAGAGCAACAATCTGTGTCTTCATTACCGACACGCATTTGAAATAGCTAAGTTGTAGACATTCTTTTCGCCGGCGGTTGTAAGTGGTCTGTGTCATTGTCATCCAGCTCCAAAGTCCTCTTAACCGGTCCTAGACAACTAGGCCGCATTGCTAAAGGACTCAAATTGCGCCTGCGAATGAATAAAAAACCTGTTACTCAAAATCCATTCCAATGATTACGAATGCAAGATTTCTGCACTACCTAGTAGCAAATGCTTGTCTCGTGGGACTCGGCGATGAGCTGGTCTTCCAAAAAACCATATGCGAAGAAACCCAAGGTCGTTGCCCCAAACTCGACCTTGTGGGCGACGGCGAGGAGCACATCGGAGGTACATTTACTGGCAAACCAAGGTCATATTTTTTGGCTAGTTGTTGACTTTTGTGCAGTTCTTGAGTCGGAAAGTCTGATTCTTCGAAGGTCGATTTTTCCGCCTCAAGTGTCAAATCCTCCCAAGATTGTGAAATCCGCAACGCACTGTGGATTTCTTTCTCTCGAGCGGCTTCGAGTCCGGCTACGTTTACGCATTCCTCTTGGCGCAGCTGATTTATTCGAGGTGTTAATCTTGGTATACTGACGGGGCTCTGAAATTTAATTGAAGGCTTTTACAATCATCTTGGGACGAACGATTAACAGTTTTGAGCAAGAAGAACATTTGTTAGCGAGTGTCGTATCGTTTCATCTGCTGGTTTTGTTGAAATTGTATGCTTTTTTGCTATTTACTTGAGTAGCAGAAAATGCTGCGATTGGAATACTTACGCTCGTGCTGAATTGTCTCGTGCGTGGTGTATTGGCGAACATGTTGGAAGTCAACACTGCTTCTCTAGAAAAGATAAATGACAAGGATTATTACCAAATTAAGATTAACTTTGCTCCTAGAGTCAATTTGAATATTTTCTTTTACTTTCACAATTTTATCAAGTCTGTAAATCCATTGACGAACTGATGCCATACTTTTATTGGAGATAACATAATTTAATTCTCAATTTCGAATTATTTGTGAGCTTATTACGTTTTATGATATAATATCAGATTACATTCATCCCCCTCGTATTTATTGCACAAAAATTGCAGATGATTTATAAAAATTGGTTTGACACTACTTTTTCTTTGTTTCGATATTTTCCAAATGTAAAAAGGAATGAATAAAATACTTTAGGTAATCCAAAAATACACAATCAGTTGCGTAGATCATTTGTCATTAAAAAAACATCAGTGTAAGATACATGATTATCAAACAAGGTTAAAGTTGTAGAAGATAACAAACTTTGTATATAAAAACCCAAGGACATTTTATAAGTGTTTTTTTCAAGAAAGTCAAGTATTTTTCTTTTCAAATGCCGCTCATTTCTGCCAGTTACAAAATCGGCGAATCAAACTCGATCGCTTCGATTCAAAACAACATTCCAAAAAGAAAAATCTCGATGTTTCGAATGGGTTCAAATTTTCGTATCCACTCGAAATTGAAAAACGGAAAAAATGGAAAAGGAGCGATTCCTCGTTGCAAATGAAAAAGAAAAACGCAGGGTGGTCAAATTACCTTGGAGCCAATGTCGAAGGTGATGTAACAGACATAGCGACACTGATCTCGTTGATCATCCGAGCACTGCTGGATCGTTTAATGCTGACTATGGGACACCTTTTTCCTTTTTCCTTTTTTCACGTTCTTGCACTCGGAAAAAGTAACAAGTGCTACCTTCGATGCTGCTTCTCCACGAAAACACAAAAGACCGGGTGTAAAATCTTAGTTCTCAAATCAAACAAACGCCGCTGTCGATGTAGCAGGTTTTCAGAATTTTATATTTCGGACGTTGCAAAACCCAAGGGTTTTTTTACGGTAATTTGAGAATTTATGGGTCTACGACCACTCGTGCTGCAAACATCGCGCTCGGCGTAAGAAGACTGTTTTGTCCCTGATGCCCAATACACTATTAACAGCGCGACGATAAGAATAATGAATCGGTTATGCGATGCGGACGAAGACAGAAGACGACTGGAAGACCATTAGCGTAATTGTAAAGTCTGTTCGAATTCATAAAAAGTTCATGGCTGGCAGCATAGCATAAGAAGCATTAGGGGGGAGGGTGCTTGCGTCGACGCTGTAATAATAAAGGAAATGATGCGTAGTGAGGCATTTCTTTTCCACCAATAAAACGAAAGCTACTCCTAAGGAATTTGCTGCCTTATCAAACTTACATATAAAACAGCCTGAAATTTGAGCGTGTCAGCCGCGTATAAAAGTGTGCCTCGGAGCCTATGAAAAAAAAGCTCAGCTCTGAATGTCAGTGAGTTCGTGATTTTATTTTGTGCTTCGTTATACCTACACGTTTGTAGGTATAACGGGATTGTGCGTTTCTCAAATAGCAAAAAGAGCATTTCACAGTTTTGAAGCGGCCGAAGATTAAAACAGTGATTGAAAAATCTGATAACGACCAAAGTTTCGCGGCACAAAGTACGAAATTGCAAGGACCCAATACATCGGAATCGAATAAACCGGGAAAAAGTGGTACTCCTGTACATCAAAAGAAGAATCCGAAAGCTGGAAAATCATTCACGCCAATACCGAAGGAGAAAAAGTTTAGAAAAGGTGAACTCCGGAATATGCCGAATGAGAAATCTGCTCCGAAGAAGAACATTTTGAGTGCATTTTTAAGCGAACTGTAATAATACTATTCGTGTCATTGAAAAGCGCATTATTTACACTGTAATTTTTATAATAAAACAAATAAGGAAACTGCGAAGTTACATGTACTTTTTTGGATGGATATTTTTATTTTATAAACGTGCTTATTTCAATCACAGATTCATGAAAACCTTGAAAATTTTATAAATTTCTTTAAAAAACTGCTCTGCATCCAAAGCTGCTGTTTTCCATTATTATTCCAATGGAATTTCTTTCTTCACCGCCTGCAAAGATAAAACGGTTTTCATTAAAAAACCCAATGTTTGTCAACCACCCTGCACCAAGCAAATTCACTAACACTGCAATTCTTCAGCACCAAATTGACCATTGCAAATTTTGAGCATCGGGAAATTGTTAAGGTTGAACTTTTGTAATGAATACCGAAAAATTGATAAACAATCCTCAACGAATCTTCAAGTTGTGAAATTTCAATTTGGCAGCGTGTCGTGAACATCGCGGAATAAGTCTACCAATTTTCCGACACAAATCACGACGCCAGTTCAACCTTAATGATTAATTAGGAAATTCAAAAGACATCGAATCTAAGGCTGTTAGTCACCTGAATGCAGGCCACGAGGTAATCCCGCTCGGACATTTTTTGGTCCTTCGCAGGTGGGACTTTTCCCCGACGGCGCAATTCTTGCTTGGCGTCGTTCAAATCAAAGATGGCGACAGGGTCCAGCTTGGCTTTGAGTACCAGACCAGCCAAGTACTCAATGTAGTGCTGCCTGCGGGGAAAAGTACCCATTTTAATGTATTTTTCTTCACTTCTCAATTACCTCCAGCAAATCCGCTCTGTAGTCCGATGGATCGCGACCGTACCAGTTTGCTGGTAATCTTAAACCAGCTCGGAGAACGCATGTTTCTAGATCGTCTATGTTTAGCAATGGCAAAGGTTCCAGCTGGAGTTTACGAATTATTCGAACGAGATACTCGATGTAATGAATCCTGAATCGGAACAAGTTTATCTTAAACTTCTAAACACATTTCCCGGGAAATGAACCTTAGGCCTGAACAGCTCTGGTTTCAGGTCTGATCAGGTCAAATCAGACATTCGCAGTCCACTTTTCCAGTCTATAAAAAACTTACTTGCACAAACCGGCGTGACCCTCGACGACGTCCGAATTACAAATAGCATCGATGACGCTAGTCGGCGTTTCCTTTTGCAATTGTACTTTGCATCTGCGTTCTCCAACTGGTCCCTCGATGTCGTAATCGATTCCGTTTTCTTTGAGCAGCTGTTGCAGCTGCGCTGGCTCTTTATCTCGCAAATAAAACAGGCAATTCCTCGGATGATGCGCATGGAGTCCTAATTTCGCACAGTACGGAGCGACCCCACATTTCGCTCCCATGAAAAAAGACTTTCCACAACCGCAGCAGAATTCGTATTTACATTGGCTACACGTGAAGTGCATGCAGCCTGTGGAAAACCATTTTTATTATGATTCATGAATGAACAATTGTACTGATGCAAAATTACCTCCGCGCGACAAAGAATATTTGAATTTGCATTTCGGACAATCTATCCCATTATCTGCCAAGTGTTTCGCAAGACCTGCGGCTTGGTTATCTGGGTCATTTTCGTCTTTCCACGCGGCAAATTGCTCGCAACTGATGCCTTCGTGTTGCTTTTCCCACTATGTGAACATCAATATTTTTGTATCCTTTTGCATTTGTATAGAATTTTTTGTAGCTTCGAAAAAATGATTTCTTGAATAGCAAATTAAGTTTTTCTGGCATCGCATAATCAAATTCAAAGGAAAGTTTACTTAACTTTTATATGGGGAAAGAAAGGCAAAGGAACACTCAATACCCTGATAGCACATCTGCCGGTAAATTTCATGTAAACGCCTGCGCACTCACGCGTTTGCATGAAATTTGATGGAAATTTAATAGCGCCTGCGTCCGCTTTTACATGCAAAATTTGTGTAAACGCGTTTACACGAAATTTGATCAAATTGTACTCAAATTTGTAGTAAATAAAAGTATTTGTTACTGGGGTTTTATTTATTTTTATTTTTATTAAAATTATTTTTATAACGTGTTCCATCAAATAAACATAATATAATTACAGTTTAATTCAATACTTCGTCATTATATAAAAACTTCAAGCTTATGCATACATTTGGATATTTTTTCCGAAAATGAGCGATAAACATCGAACATTAAACGTTTTAATTTTCATAATTTGTAATGTTGGATGTTATTTTTCATATTGTTAAAAATTTACTTGCGAATGAATTGAAAAAGAAAAAATTGTCTTGACCGTTTACACAAATTTTACACAAAATCGCGGACTCAGGAGCGCGTAAATTTTGTGGCAACGGTGTTTTCAGGGTAAATACTGGATTTTCATGCGACGAAATAAAGCACGGGGAGTTGGAAGTTGGGGATTCAAAAATTTCCGTACTTTTATGCCAAAAGATGATGATAATTTTGAAGTTTAAAAGCTCACGATAGTTCTAATTTTCACACAAATTTGTCAAGTATAACACGAATCCGTGCTTCGAATCCTATAGAATAATATTGTTTATTTAAGATTTCATATTATATTGTTAATTACAAAAATGGCGAGATAAAAAAGGGGCGGACATAACATGTTTAGAGTAAAAAATTTGATTTAAATGCCAATAATACCGTTTTTCCGCATTTTTTGGATTTGATTAGCTAACACAGGTAATGTAGGGTAAAACGTTAAGAAAAAAATGAAAAAATAAATTACCAGTCGTCTGCACAAAGAACAAGTGACAGATCGGCAGTCTGGACAAATCAGACGCTTTTGATCCGGGTTTGCATAAAATCCACTAGAACACTGGAAAGTTAAAACGAATGACTTGATTTCATGTGCTACGTTTGGATATTTCACATATTGTTTCATTGCTTATTCGTGTACTCACTTGAACGCACCACTTGAAGTTCGGGTCTTTCATCAACGTTCTATCTCGCAATTTTCTTTGAAACAACTCATGAATCGGAGGGTCCAAAAGCGACTTCAACTGTATGTCCAAGATACTGAAATATTCAAGAACCTCGTCTTCGTTGGCTTCTCGAAGGTCAGGTTCTTTGCAAAATGGACAGACCGCATCCGTGATGCTTCGATCGCTGATTTGTATGGTAAAATAGTTTTTTGCGCAATCGTTGCAACAGCGATGAGTACATCTCAACATCGAAATCATCTGCAATTTCAACATGTCAAACTTCCCTTAAAACATTGCACACGCTTAATCTTCTGCAGTTCCCAAAAGAGTGGAAATTCACTCCAAAAGCAACCAATTCGAACTATGGAGTGAAGTTCAACCCCAAAAGATTAACCTACTTTGCTCATAGCGAAACGCCCGGTGCAAAGTTCGCATTCTTGTTGCAGAAAAGCTAGAGCAGCTTCGATGCTGGAACATTCCTTCGCTGCGTGAAGTGCTTCAACATCATCGAATTTGAGACATAAAAGGCTGGCTGCCAGCTCTGCTTCATCGTAAGATGATGCCTTCCCTTCAGCGAGCAGTCGTCTCGCGATCCTCTGCACAGCAAGTAAATGAACGCCATTTTTATCATACATCGCTGTTCTTCCGTAGTACGCGACAGAAATTGATAAAACTTGATCTTATGGATGATACTTGAGAAATAAGAACCAACGTCTAGAAACGAGCTCTTAAAACAATCAATCAGAATTCGTGTTATTAGAAGAGTAAACATTAGTATCTCGTGAAGATTAATGAATATTAATGGTTTGAATCAGAGAAATGGCTATTTTACTTGGACATACTTGTTAATTTTTCATAGGAAATGATACCTACCAATCCCGCATCTTCGTGAGTAACAAATTAAAACCAGTAATGATAAGTTCTAAGACAAACACGCAGAGGAGAAAGGGTTTAATTCGTCAAGACCGAGCTCATTGTAGACATTGGCCTGTCAGTACGTCAGGAACGACTGTGTTGACAGCACGAGTCTACTGACCTCCCTCTCGTTCGCGGGAGATGTCTTCCTAGCTTGCTTCTCGTGCCTTGATTCTTTCAGACTTCTCTTCTTTCTTCGTTGCAGATTGCCACCCCCGAAACGCTGCACGCAGCTAGCGACAATTGAATATCGCTTCTTTGGCTTCTCTACTTCTTTTATTGAACTCGAAGTTATCACATTTTCATTGTTTCCTACAATTTTAACAGTCGTGATGGCCTCCAGTTCGTCTTCCGAATCTTCCAAGATTTTTACTATTGTCATCGAATCAGCGGTTTCTTGATTCGACGTAGCTTCTAGATTTTCACCTTTTCCTTCATCAGACGCTAAAGATTCGACGGGTTCGTCATCAGATTTGGCAGGTTCACTTATATTATCCGAGTGATCCGACTCTGGTTTTTCTTCTCTGGAATCGTCACTGTTCTCCGAGTCTTTTTTCCCATCGTTCTCGTTGGAATTATTCTCGCTTTCCGATTCGTAATCTGAAATTTGAGCCTTTAACTTGCTCAATGTCTTCTCTAGCATGTCTTCAACGCTTGTCAGCACGTGAAGTGATTCGCTACTCGACGAATGCTCGATAATTGCATCTTCCGCGGAAAGACTTTCTGAAGATTCCGTGTTTGAATCCGCACTTATCGAAGCTTCAGTTCCACCATCAGATGAAGCTTCATCTTCGTCATCGTCTTCTGAAATCGACTCGTATTCGCTATCGTCGTTTTTTGGATTATCTGAATCTTTTCCTGCAATACCTTCTGTTTCGATGTTTGATATTTTCACTGAATCTTTAGGGTCTTCTACCAATTCTTCAGTTTCTGGTAAACACGTTTCAGGTTGGTTGTTGTTTGTATCTTCAGTTTCTCCGTTGCCTTCTTTCATTTCGTTCTCATTGAACTTTTCTTCTTCAATCTTTTCCCCCTTTTCCTTAGGTGGTTCCACCTTCGTTTCATTCAACCCATTGCATTCATAACCGACGTTTTTCTTAAACTGTGCCATCAATTTTTCGGTTTCTTTATCGAAACTGGGATAAATTTGTTTTTGAATGATCACATCAACTGTTTGCGCCGGTATCTTTCTGGTCAAAATGGGTATTTTTGAAGGTTTACAAAGTTTTTGATCACACAAGTTTAGCAAACTATTCTCCATCGATTTGATGGATAATTGATTTTTCTTTTCGGCACCAGAAGTCATAGTTTTATATACTCTGTCGTGCAATTTCGTTCTTACCGAAGTACTTGAATAATTCAACCGCTGAATGTCTTTCTTCAAAAAATCGACTTTGCCCTTCGAACCAGACTGCACAGGTTTCATCATGGGAAGTTTTGAAACACCGCGTTGAGAACCTGCTGCCCCGAGAACTTTTGCCTCTACCGGAAATCGTCTTGGACTTTTACTTGTAGAAACCGCGGTATTCGATTTATATGAACTGGCGTTACTTGATATATTGACCGATTTCTTCGGGGACACGATGCTATTATTCTTTTTCATAAACTTTGCAGGGGATCTTCTCCCGAAAAGCTTTTTTATTGGAGATCTTGACCTTCTAATGTTGCTGATTCGTTTTGAAATTACTACACCGGAACGGAAATTCGATTTGACTGTTTTCTCAACACATTCGGATGTGGAATTTTTGGTAATTTTTTCAGACAGTACATTGCATTCTTTGATTTCTTCCGCAGAATTGGTTTGCAGTGGGCATGAATCATCGACTTCATTTTCTTTCATAGATGCGTTATTCATTGGTACTAACGATAATTCGGCAACAATTACATCAGGGGTTCCAGTCACTGACTCAGGGGATGAAGAATCTCCCGTTTGTTTTTCGAAACGATCCATCTTTTGGTCGTTGCTAATGACAGTAATGCAACTATTTATTTTCATATTTTCAAATAAATTTTGCTTCGAGTTTATTGCAATTCGGTCAGTCTTTTCGAGTTCAATCACTTCATCTTTGGAAACAGATGATTCAGCAGACTCTTCTCTGGTTGATTCAAATGTATCATCTATCGAACTTGAAATGTCGTCGAAAGAAATATTTTCATCTACCGAAACATTTGCTGAAGGATCAACTTTCGGAACGAATGAAAGAGTCGTGTAAAGCGAGCATCGTTTTTTCTCTTTTGGCGGATTGAAAAATAAATAGCTGGAGCATTGCTGCGATAGATTCGAAGGAAGAAAAGTCGGCGTAAAATTTACCGAGGACATCTGGCTCGTCATAAATGGAGCGCTTTCATTCATCAATTCTGATTCATCACAGACTTCAATCTCTTTCGAGTTGAAATGAATGACGCGCGACGAAGAATGGTTCGTGATTAAATCTTGATTAGTTGCGATATCTTCCGATATTTTACCCGGGATATCGATTGTTGAAGAAAAAGATTCATTGGCGGAACTTTGTAAAGAAATTTCAAGAGTTTCCGTGCAAATGGATGAAGAAGTCTCGAAAGTTTCCAGTTTCTCATCTATAGAAGACATATTGACAAAGATGTTTGAACTCGAAGAATCAAGCGAAACGTTGGCCACATTTTCTTCGTTTTCATGTTCCGTTTCCAAAGTTTTCTGGAAACTTACATTGGCGTACTCCGCATTCGAATTGGCATCTTGATCTTTTGATGAATCGGAAATGAATGAAATGTTGCTGTGTTGTGCGATGATGTCACGATGCTCTCTTGAATCGTTTTCGATGATGTTCATGGGCAAACCATGACTTGTGACGTTAATATTTCGTTCAGATTCCATACGTACCGAATCCAAAGTCAGTTGTAGATGTTTAGGAATAGAATCACTCAATCCAGCTTCTGCTTTTAGAGGTACCTGGACAATATTGGTGAAAACTGGTTTACCAGAATCTTGTTTCAATGTCGCATCGATAGATAGTGAATCAATGGCTTGAAGATTAGAGTCAATGGTATCAGATTTTTTCTTGGGAGACAGCATGGCAAGTGCTGTTGATAACGGACCTAAAAACTGTTCTGGTAATGATTTCATAGCGGATAATAATTGCTCGATTGCTGCTTGTTGTGGAACGTCAGGTGGCGGCAAAATAATAGAAGATCGTCCAACGTCATCGTTTCTGATTTCATTGTCTTGATCACTTTTCGTTGGGTCGCTCACTTCAATCTTCTCTTGACCTTTGCATTTTTCTAGATCTGTTGGAGACTTTAGATGTTCAACAGTTTCATCTTTCTTCTCTTGGTTCTTTTGATGGCTGACTTCCGGTGATATTCTATTTCCATTTTCTTCGTTTTCTGGTAACAAGTGATCGATGTCAATGTCGGTTCTGAAATGTGGCACGATCGTATCAGGTTGGATCATTTCTTCTTCTTTAACCATTGACTTCCATGGATTCCACGAAAGAATATCTGCCGATGCATTGAATTTTTTCTTCACGGATAATTCTGGATATTCTGCATCACGTGTTTCTACTGTGGAATTATTCTCATTATCTAGCTTTTTTTCTTCATCTTCTTTCGTTTCTTCGTTCCAATTATCCGTCAGCTCTTGCAACGATGCCATTTGATGTTGAAAATCGGCCTGCAATGCCACGAAACGACCTACTGTAGGAGATATTACCTGCTTCTGTGCATCCGAATCCAAACCATCCTGAACCTGTACAGAATAATCTTCAAAATCATCAGAAGCTCTCGCTGCATCTGTAAAAGATCATCCATCAACAGAAGCCAGAATAATTATGAAGATTCAACACAATCAAAAAACGAACTCTGACCTTCACGAGGTGCAGCTTCTTCATTTTCCACCCCAGCTGGTGGACCCCAAATTCTCATTAAAAATGGCTTTAATTGATCTTTCTGTAACTCTAGCAGAGTGCTCTCTTCATTGCCAGAATTATTCCCAAGAGCGTTTATCACGTTCACCATCGTGAAATTACCTTTAGTCATGATACTTTGTACCTTAAACATCAGAAATTTGTTCATGTTTCAACAATTGATTTCTTGATAGAAGGTATTTACTTTTCGCTGCCTGAGTTGAATCGCAGCAGCGACAGCGGACCAAACGTCACCTTTCGACAATCTCAAAGCGTCTTTAGCTTCCGACGCGGAAAGAACACCAATGTCGTTTTCTCGTTGTTCTTTGCCTTGCGTAGTCACCAATACTTGCACTGTTTCTACCAAATGCGGCCATTGCGTTTTCAGCCACTCCAACGGATTCGCGGAATCTTGTACCAAAGCAACTTGAACGTCGTCAGTAGAATATCCTCGCTTTTCCGCTTCGCGCAAAAGATCTACCAGTTCTAGACCTTGGCGAGTTAAGGTTGATATTCCTTGAAGTAATGAATCCGCTCCGGATTCGCTGAATCTCGATTGACTCGGTTCCTGAAAGTTGAAAAAGAATGTGAAAATTGGAAGATTTCACACCCCAGAAACAAGTACCAGATATAAGAGGGAAAATAAAAACTTATTTTCAATCGTTTCACTATTAGATGCAGTTTTTGGCGGGGGTTCAACATCAACGAGGTTCATTGCTCGCATTCGATGATGCTCAAGCTTTTAATAACTTTGGATGACTAGAAAATCACTATTAATAATGGCAGGATATTTCTCTTATCACACCGAGGCCGTTAAAGCACTAACTAATGTACATTAACTTATCAAAATTGAGGAAACCATTTCTATACAACTATTCATTCCTGTTAATAACTAAAGGGTGAAAGCTGTTGTCCTAAAATACAAGAACAATTTTTTAGAACACTTATACAAGAGTTCTTCACGAAGAAATCTGGAAGATTGTAATATACTTACGATACTGTCAGAGCCTAAAGCGTTAGTAGCCGCAGAAAACGTAAGCAAATTCAAAAACATAGAAAGGAGTGTAAATTTTACCCTAGAATGGAAATAGTGATGGGGGGAAGAAATCGAATTTCTTCGCAAAATTTCTCTATGAGGTAATACCGATTGCGGAAAACTCTGGAGCGAACGAAGGTACGAATCCGGGCTGTTCAAAAATCCGACTTCCTAAAACAGACGCTCAGTGCCATTTGTTTTAAACAATGCTTGAAGTAACAAAATCGCGTTTCACGCATCGAACCAATCCTGTACCTCGGAATCACTGTCGTCAAATTTCGTCGAATTCTTCGATGTTGCTCTTTGGAAATTGCCATTTCTCTTGAAAATCGGTTCTTCGTAAGTCTACGAAGTTTGAATCGATTACTCAGGTGTCTGTTTGGAATTACTGATTTTTGGACTAGAAAATCTCACTTGGGTTGAAATGCTTTGCGGAGGCGGTGAAGTTCCAGTGGAGACAGTTGTACTTTGAGGAGCCGATTCCTTTCGAAGTACAGTCTTGTTCTCAGGAGGAGGGTTCTCTTCTTGTACAACTTCGGTTTCCTTTTCAACTTCGTTTTTTACTCCCGAGTTAAGGACTTCCAAAGGAGTCTGCGTTTGAAAACTAGTATTGGGAACTTCAGAAACTGAATCTATCATCGGCGAAGTTCCTCGTGACATTTGAGCTGTCGGAGAAGTTGAAGGAGAAATCGGCGAAGCGATTAACGTTTTGTCAGAACTGGGGGATTTTTCGGTAATCCTGGTCTCTTCGTTACTTTCTGTTTCAGTTGTTTCTTCGGCAATAATATCTGGAAGTAAACAAAGTTTTCCTTCAGAGTTTCTCAACAAAACTGAAAAGTTGTTCAAGACTTTTGATACTTTAGTATTTATTTCTGTTCGAAGACGAAGGACCCTCATTTTCTTTCAATTATTGTCAATTCAAAGTTTTGAAAAAGGGCTTTCAATCCTGAATTTGAAGCTTCAGTGATTTGTGTTTTATTGGCTTTATTTTGGATGTCGGATTCAATTCATTTTCCAATTATTTATAATCAAAAAGGAACCAGTAATTTCAACATCATTCACTTATTTATTCTACTTTCAGTAGCAAAAAGAAAATAATGTCGTTGATAAAAAAACTGTATCGTATATAACATCTTCGTAAGTGCCAATTGTGAAATGTAAAATAATTAAAGGACTGTCAGGTTTCGAGGATAAAATATGAGCGGATGTAGATGAATTCAAAAAGGATATCCAAATGCACGATCGTGATTGAAGCCCGAGCCTGATAACTTGAATGAATAATAAAAGACGTGCTCGAAATCAAAAACCCAAAACCCGTTTCATTCAAACCCGATTATGCATTTGGCCAGCACAAAAGTGCGTTCATAAAGATTCATGTGTTCCTTTTATTATTCATTCAAGACCATTACATCGTGAATGACAATCAAATGTCACGTTCGCGAACTTTTCTCGATAGTGATAAAAGTAGAAAAACTGAAAAAGGTTTCCAATAAATATAAAAAATACGTTTAAAAAAATATGATGGGAAATCTTTCGTCAGTTTCGAAGACGCAACAGCCTCCTAGAATTCAACTTTCTATTACGATGCAAACTTCGAATGAACTCGAACGCGACCATTCATCACTTGAATTTCGTTCCAAAAGAAAAGCTGATCTTGCGCCTGAATCTACCTTTAGCTTTGTTGGAAGAGCTACTGCCGCTTTCCTCGCTGTTGAGTGGTTTCAACTTGCTCATTTTCTTCTCGAGATCAGCCACATTTTCGCAACAATTAACTTCATTGGGCGTTTGATTTTCTTCTTGTTCGATCGTTGGCAAAGCGCTGCTTCGCGTCTTGCAACAAACGGTACAGATCTTTCTCATCGCTTCGTTGATGAATGTACAATGTTCGCAAGACCAATTTTCATTCTCGCCCTTCGAAGGTGCTACAAACTGGTTCAGCTTCGCATCTCTAGGCACAGAAGTTTCCCGATTTCCATTCGACTCTTCAAGTTTTCGGCACTCCTGAACTAGATGTTTCTTTGGACTCGGAGATCTTCTCAACCTTTGCTCCGCGGCTTGCAATTTGTCACTCGCTGTTATAGAATTTTTCCTGCTTCGAGGTTTCCCACTGTTTTTCGATTCGTAACCGTCAGATTCGTTGGAAAGCCTTGCGCCTCTGAAAGAGCTGGATCGCTGACGCTCGAACCGATTTTCATCATCGACATCAGATCTAGAGTCCTTCCTCGAAGATGAACGTCTTTCAAACCCGCTTTCCAGTTTCCTTTCGTTTTTCTGTACCCTGTCGTTGCGATCTACGTAATCTTCCGAAGAACTTGTGACCTTCGGACGACCTCTGGCAAGGGTTGACCTAAGTTGAGAGCTGTCGTCATCGGTGCTTTGACCTCGATTTTGCCGGAGTTTGTAAGCCTCTCGATGAAGTTCATTAGGTAATCCCTCATCTCGAGATGTCGGAGGTCGTCGAAGCTTTCTTTCGTTTTCTATATTATAGCGCTGACGTTGCGAAGATCTTCGTTGATCGTCAAAGTCTTGATTCCTTGCCAAAGAACCACGTCGGCTTGACATATCTGACCATTGCTCGTCCATGCTGCTGATTCTATCTTCGGATTTCCAACCCCTGCATTTGGAAAATCATGGATTTCATTGTAAAAAGGTGATAAACATTAAACCATTGTTCAAGGGAAGAAACGTACCCTCGACGACTTTTCGAGGTGACAGACCGGTTCCCGTCGTCGTCTTGATACAGCTTGGATCGGCTTCTGGCAAAGCTATCGCGTTTCACATTTCGCGAGCTTCGCGATAGACGATCATCGAAATCAGACTCTTCGGAATTCTCAGAACTGGCATCTGATGGCGAGCTGGGCGACCTTCTCAACCTCGACCTCGACGCTGTAGACTTTCTAGATTTGATACTCGGAGATGGCGATGGCGCTCTTGACCTTCGACTGGACTTTACGCTTCTGGCTGGACTTTGCGCCCTTGACAAAGTTCCGGGATAGTGCGGCGGTAGCATATGGGGCGGCGGATAACCCATAGGATAATTCCACATGGGCGGATGATTCAAACTCATCGTAGATCCTCCCAGAGGAGCATCCCAAGAATGACCATGAGGGTACCAAACTATCGGACCACCCAAATGAGACAAAGATTGGGCCTGAAAGAACGACGTTGCGATTTATGTGATGATGCGGTTACTCTTGATTGATTCGTACCTGCTGCATTCCGGGATTCCACATATTTGGCATTGATAAATCACAAACACTAGCGGATTGAATCATGTTTCTGGTAGGAGTAGGCGGTGGCGAGACAAAACCAGGTCTGGGACTTCCTAAACTAACCGGTCTAGGACTCAGAGATTCTCTCGCTTCATTCGGCGGAGGCGGTCTTCTCCGGTTCGCGTCCTGGGCTCTCATTGCTTCCTGGTACTTTCTATACCTTTCCTAAATATTTGGAAAACATATCGCACCGATGTCAAGTTCAAAAATGATATCGGCAATTACTGGATTGAACGATCATCATCATACCTGCAAAGTCGTCATTTTATCTGTACAAGGTCCATGGGTTTCCATCGAAGAGCCAGGAAAAGATTGCGGAGTTCTCGCAGATTTAACATCTGGTATTGATGGCAAAGGTCTCCTCATACCTTCCGTGCTTAATTTGAAACTTCCCGTTTTATCAACGAAAGATTTACTCGCAGCTCCTTGGCTTACCGTTGCTCTTGCCTAGGCGCGAAACTTGATCTGTACTCGTGCAATTATTCTGCAGGTGTTAACGCCGATGCAATGTTTTGGGTAGCACAATTTGTACAAGGTGTATTTTAACGAGGCGTCGTTTGAGCAAGGAAAATTATTCATTCGGGAGGATACCGCGAACGTGTTTTCGATCAAATAATTGTCATCTCGCCGTCGGGAATGAAACAGGGTTTCAGTGAATACGGCAGACGTCTTTGTAACAGAACAATGTATTACAAACATGGAAATTTGCATACAATGTAAAGCTCACGAGATATAAGTACACGGCCTCGGTGTGATGTACTTTCGAAAAACTCTAATAAAATTTATACCGCCATCTTTGTTCCAAGTACCCTTTGAATCGAGGAATAAATAAAAACTTACTTATCAATAATACTGAAGGTAATTTTATCATCACAGTTACAATTTTCTGCGAATTTTTACGCGATTTCTTTTCTTCGCTAGCAACTAAATTCGAAACAGAAAGCTGAATAAATGGTAGCGGTAACTTTTCTAGCGCAGCAATAAAAGTGGAGACAATGTGTGAGCCTGAAACAATTTTCGTTCAAAAGTTCGTCAGATTATGGTGCACCCTACCTGAGTGTTTCTACGATTTCTTCGTGGCGGTGGAACCGGCGGATTCGCGTTCTCGCCCTTCGGAGGAAGCGGAGGTTTCACTCTGCTGTTCACTTCGGTGGCGATCTTGTGCCTTACGTGATCTCGCCTTTTGGGGTGTTTGTGGTTCATGTCATCGCAAGTGGCGCAGTAATTTTCGTTGCAAGTATTGCATCTCAAAGAAACGGCTTCGGTACCACAGAGGGCGCATTTCAAAGTACCGTTCGATAAGTTGGTCGGGGTCTTTTTACCGTTGCTGCTTGGTATCGGGCCCTTTTGGTTGGGGTTCTGTGTCTGGGGTGGAAATTCGATAATCTCGTAATCCGGATCCCCGCAATCACCGGACAGGGAAGGTGGCGGCACTTTGGGCGGCGTCGGAGGTCTCTGATTCGGCTGGCTCGCATTTCTTTGTTGCTGCGACTGGAATTTACAATTTTTTCTCGACGATATCACTTGATGAACTCGAATTGAACATCATTAAAGACTTGCATTCTTGGAAACAGTTTTTCAAAAATACAATTGATCCTCTGAATTTTGCAGAGTTTTATTGCCGATATTGTCCACAAATGTTGCGATTATAATCGGCCGTTAATAATTTGTCCAAGAGTGGACAAGTGTGGCCATTCGTGGACAGAAATAAAGTCTATTTTTCCCGCGAATGACCGCGATTGTCCGAACCTGGACGTATTGTTGCGGTTGCGATTAATTTTTTTTGGAAATAATGCATTTTAAATGTACGTACTACAGCCCAGTGAGGCATGGATTGAGCCATGCGTAATCGTGTGGACGGATTGGAGATGGCCATCGGCCGCCATCTGTCTGAGCCGGGATTCTAGAACACCGCACATGCATTCAATAAAACTTCACATTCTTCTCTCGACTCGCGCTTATCTGATCTGACAAAGTCAAGAAGTTGTAAAGCATCGCATTCACGTTATTATGGCGCACAGAATATTAATTTCGCGGGTCAATGTCATAGTTCTAATGAATTCGTATGGTTCAATGACAGTGCGATGCTTTCTCAGGTCTCGTCCGAAAATAGCACTTTCTTACTCTTCCTGTTCCTCCTGCAGTGCGGAAACATCGCCAATTTCAGCGTTGATTTAATGCATTCTGCACCGAATATATTCAATTTTCCATTTACCTTCAACTGTCTTAATTCGCTCAATTTCTTAATTCAATTTTGGCGAGTTAATTAAAAGAGAAGTCGACTCAAAAATCACTCGGATTCGATAAATAATTGTCCGTTCTTTGTGGATCTTTAGCGGGTACGTAATTTTGGGATTCCGAAGCCGATTGAAAAAACTTGTGGGTTTGGATAAAATAATAATTGCACTCACACTCATGGGACCCTGCGGAGGTCTCTCGTGATCCGTTTTCTGCTTCGTGATGAGCCCCGCACGGCACTGGGCTCGGAGCAACGGCAAACGAGTAGACTACGATACTAAGCATCTATTTTAGTATCTTAGGCTGGACTCCTGCCACTATTTTCCAAGTCTCCTCGTTCCCGTAAATATATCGCGCGCCGCGGAGCTTTCGTCTCTTGCATTTTGACGTTCGCAATTTCGGGCTTTTACGGCTGTCGCGCGCCATGCGGAAGTAACGGTGATGAAGAATTTAACGAGACACGGATTACCTTCTAATTCAGGCTAATAACATGAAACGCTTAAAAAACCCCTGAGAAGATTTTTAAAATTATGTTTCGTGAACTCGTGAATATGCTTGAAATCCAAACCATTGTTGGAGGAATTTTACGAACGGCGAAAAAGACTTCCAATTTATGAAATTTTTCTTCTCTTTCGAGCTCGAACTAATTCAGGATTTGCATCGCTCGGTTTCGCCGGCTTTTCGGGAACATTACTAAGGCCCAATTTCTATTTCTGCCAATACGATTAGTTACGGTTGAAGACTAAGTATCCACAGTTGAGTTACAGGAATCCAATAAAACATCTCGAACAAATGAATAGCGCGTCCAGTGAAAATAGAAATGGGACCGAAATAGAGCTGTACCAAACGACAAATATAAATATCGATTTCATAAGTCGGCCCGAAGACTCAATTCAGGAAGTGTAATAAATTTCCAAAACCGCGGAAAAAAGGCGCCTATAAATTCAACGAAAAAAGATTTATTGCACTGTTCCCAAAGATGTACAATTTTTTACGCTGCCAAATCGATTTGCCTGAGTTCTCTTTCATTTTTGAATTCCTGCGCGTAAAAAGCCCCGGTTTTCGCCGTCCCGGTAGGTACGATTTTTCTGCCCATCTTCGTCATGGTCTGATGATGAGCTTTGTGCATCACGTCCAGCCGGAACTTCCTGAACTTCAGAATGCTCTCGTCAACGTCCTTCGTCCATTCGTACCAATCGCCCTTTGTGATCTTCCCCATTTCCCGAAATGCCTCCACTTTTCCGCGCACTCTGTTCACGTGTGAGTTGAACGCGTCGGTAGCGGTTATTAACCACGTTCGCCAATTCCTGATCTCGAAAGATTCGACTTCCGCGGGATACGCTCCCATGAACTGTAGCTCCGAATCGCTGATTATTTTTCGCAGCCAAACCGCGACTTTCCCCGTAATTACGTCGATTACGTCCTTCATGTGATCTGTGAGTTCCTGATTCTCGGCTAAAACGGCTTGTTCCATCTTCTCGTACAAGGCTCGGTGGATGCGGTTCGTGATTGGATCGTCTCTAGGGTTTTCTTGAAAATCTTTCAACATGGTGTAAAAAACTTGCATGACCTTGCCGAACGTTACGAAAGGAAGATCGCTTTGAAAGACGGCGTCGGAATCTTTAGCTTCCAAATTGAGTTTCTTTTCCGTTACTTTTTTGGGCTCTGATTTCGGTTTTTCTTCTTCAAGAATTCTCTGTTCTTTTTCTTCTTGTCGAATACTTTCTGCTTCTTCTTCTCGCAGAATACTCTCTTTTTCTCGCTGAATACTTTCTTCATCTTTCAGTTTTTGTGCTTCTTCCTGTCTTCGTTTCTGCTCTTCTTCCTCTATTCTTTTTCGCTCCTCTCGTTTTCGTTCCGCTTCTTCTTCTCGTAGAACTCGCTGTTCTTCCAATCGCTCTTTTTCTTCTGCCTCTCGAAGCTTTCGCGCTTCTTCCTCCTGATTTCTTCTTTCTCGCTCTTCTTCTCTTCGTTTCCGTTCCTTTTCTTCTTCGGCAACCCTAGCAGCTTCTTCTTCTTCATCCAACCGAGTCTTTATATCAATTTCGGCTGACATTCTTCTCCTACTCGTCATTTCTTCCTCCAGTTCCAACTTATCTCTTTCCTCCTCCTTTCGCATCCTCTCAGCATCTTCTAGTTCTGTTCCTTTCTTCGCTTCCTCCGTCTCTTCTTCTTCCTGTTGTTTTGTAGAAGCTTCTTTCTCTTCTTCCAATTCTTTCCCATCTTTTTCCTTCGAAGCATCTCCACTTCCTTCATCATCTTCATCGTCTTTATCTTTTTTTCCAGTATCAGCATCAGGACCTTCGTCTTCTTTTTCTTCAGAGTCCTCGTCCTCAGTTTCTTCTTCAGTGTCTTCGTCTTCCGCGACTTCAGGTGCTGTTTTCTCCCTTTCTGTCCCTTGCTTTTGATCCTGATTCACTTCATCTATAACTCCCGATACCCAACAAGCTACTACATCGGCGAGAAGCTTCATTTGTTGGGTCAACCGGTCGCCATCTTCAGAAGGCGCGTGATCCAGCTGCTTGCCTAAACGCTTCAAAATTACTTTCGCGATCTCGTGAATATCGTTTTTCGGGAAGTGACACTTCCAGTTCAGAATACTCCTCACGAATTTTTCCGCCATCGCGTACTGGCAATTCACTGCTTCCTTGTCCATCATGGGTTTCTGATTCCCCATCTTTTTCAATTTTCCCGGGCAATCGGGTTTGGTCTTCTTCTCGCACTTCTTTTGCCGCTTCTTGCGATCGGTTATGATGTTTCCCGCTTGTCTGATTTGTTGAAAATTAATGTTCAATCGGTTGAACAAAAGTGTTGCCAAATTTGGAGAAATAAGGGGAGGATTTAATTACTCTGGGGTTAAATTTGTTCCTCTTTCGATGAGCTTGATCAAATGGTCCAAGTTCTCAGCTGGAAGCGTTCCGCTGCACTCTTCCAAGGTCGCTAGCATCCTTTGCTTTGTTGGTAGCGCCAAATCGTTGATTCGAGGTGGTATCGGACGTATTTTGCGCAGTTCGGTTTTTTGGGAGCAAGGTGGCGGGCATTTGAAACTGGTGGGGCGTAAAAAATACTTCGGTAATTGAAAAACGACTGAAAATGTAGGACTTTATTTGAAAAATTAATAGTAACATGACTGAAAATGATTGGTCAATCGTTTTCATTATTGGACATTTTTAGGTCAAGTTTGGTATTGTTTAATCAAGTTTTAGTACCTCGGAGTAGCTAGATAGTTTAAATACTCTTCTTTGTTCGAAAAACATTGACGCGGAATAATTTCCTGCCTCGGGATTTCGCATTCTTCGTACACTTGCACCTTTACCATCTGGGAATCTTTGAGCGATTTATTTTTTTTGTTCCAACATTTCTGTAGAAATTATTTGGGGGATGAAAAGAGGGAAAGAGTATTTATTTATTTATTTAATCGTGCAATTGTTGAACCTTTTTTTTCTTCTTCTTTGCATCTTTATCGTGTAAATTCGATGTATTTTGAGTGACTTGCTCTGTCGGTTCGACAGTTTTATCTTTTTGGCCTTCTTCGATGGTTTCTTTTACCGGGGTAGCGGTCCTTACATCTTCGGGTTCATCTTCGTTCGCTTGCATTTTACTATTTTTTTATCGATTGAGAATTTTTAATTTACTTGAGTTTTTGTTTCGATTTTTTTACGACTTTTTTGGGGAATTTATTCCAGTGCACTCGGGAAATTTAGAAAGCCAAGAAACGTTAATACACTTGAATTTTGTCGGACCTTGAATTTTTGACTAGTTTGACAACCGAATTAAGTTTCATTCAATCTGCCATTATTTTTGAGAACAATTGAAGATTCGAAAAATTCACAATTCGAATCGAAACCTGTTTTATCATCCGGGGAAAGTTCAAGAAAACTTTTTAAACAAATATTGAATTTTCCAAAAGAGCACGTTACAATAAAATCGCTGATTGTAAAAAATCAAAAAGCAATAAGTGAAAATAAACAAAATCCCATTTCGTGAATCGAAAAAAAGAGAAAAATTGTCAAGAAGAAAATTGTCGATCAATCAAATTTTAGTTTTTCTCGTAAGTACTTAAAAAATTAATATACTTGTTTATACAACTTGAAAAATTCTTATCTGAATCCTCCCTAATTTTTTGTGCCAAATTTCTGATTTTCCTATAACTTTTCCAATTTTCCATCGATAACGAACATTTTCCCATCTTTTTCAGTTTCTACTGAATTCTAAAACTCTCAATACACGAGAAAAATCAAAATCAAATTTCAAAAAGAAAAGAAAATTTTTTCGCAATTCCAATTTCCCGCGTTCTACGTTGCCGACGCGCCTTCGCACCCCGAAGATAGCGCAATCGTCGCGATTCCTTCGGGGCTGCCGTTTATTAATCGATCACACACACACTTGTAAGCTCGACGGTCTCAATGGAAAGTCCCAAAGGACTCACCGGGGGGGCCAATGAAAAGAAGCATTAAAAAGGAATCGATCACGCTTCGGTTTAGGTACTGTCAGTCTCTCGCAGTCTCTGTTCTCGTTCAAAAGATAACGAAACCCTGTGAATACAATGCATAAGTGCGGGAGTGTTTTCCGTTTTCCGTGACAGTGGTCGCAAGTGTCAAAACGAAAAATGAGCCGTTGACACGCGGAAACAATCGGGGCAAGACTATGACGAGATAACGAATGCAGAATGAGATACAGCGGAGATCTCCTCGGGTATGCAATTCTCACGCTCATGCTGCGGATCAACGGTGAGTCAAAAGGTCGCGCTTTTTCCTCAATTGATCGCGCTCCAACCTCGATTCTCCCTGTAAAAAGTAGGGCAAAAGATGACCCAATGTTTCCCCTCGCTTTTTTTAGCCGCGGAAGAATGACGAAAAACGTGACGCAAATTCGAAATCGATTTCGAGTGTCATCGAACCCCGGGAAATTTTTGCATTTTCTTCGATTCCCGCCGCGTTATTAATTTGTTTAACATCGATTCGAGCTGCGAAGGCTAAAAAAGGACAAAAATAACGCGACAAAGGTCGCGCGATTGATTTATTAGAAGAAAAATAAACCGAAGATTCGTATCCGACTTTTTGTTCGGGCAGTCGATTTTCTTTGCAAATTGCTTAATCGTATTCGACACCAAGTTCTTGCAAACATTATTAACTGCGTCAAATAGTCCCGATGTAATAAACTCGATCGAATTACGCACTTTTTAAACTCTGCGTCACGCAATAACACTTCAGCGAGCCCGAGTTTTTTTTATTATGCTTTGATCCGGATTGAATTACACAGTCGTGCCCTCATGATATTGAGTAACATGATTTATCTTTTTATCTTCTATTCCGAGTCGATTTTCTTCTCTTTCAATTCATGCTTCTTTCCCAACTCGAAAACGCAGAAATAAACATCGAAAATTTCGTTATCCAAATTAATTTACCTCGTTAAAAAAACTTTCCATTCGATTGCATCATAGAAATTCCATTCGATTGAATTTCGGAACATTTGAATAATTCATGGTTTTTTGGTTCGTAGATCATGTGGAAGGCAGCGTTTCCTGTAAAGATATTCAAGGACGCTCCTACGAAAGCGGTTTACACTACATTCCTGGTCCCGCGCCGTGCACGCTCTGCGTCTGCGACGATGGAAATCCCAAATGGTGCAAAGCAGTCATTTGCACATCTCCACAGGTACAACAAAGATTTGTAAAAAACAACAAAACCGAACATGTTTCGAATGATTCACTAATATCCATTTTTCCACCAGGAATCGCTGCCAAAGGAGGACTGCAAGTCCTTCCGCTTCGGGAACACATGCTGCGAGTTTATATGCATGGATGACGCTTTATCGTCCGCGACGAACGACAAAGCGGACGGCACTGGAGCCAACGTAGTCGAGGGGACTCCGAATTTCGACTTTGGCTTGCGACTCGTAGCCAGCTGCATCACAGCCATCGTCTCCTTGAGTCTTTTATTCTTTCTCATCCATCGCGTTCGACAGCGGAAAATTCGAGGTGACTTTCGCGACAGAAAGTCCAAAAAAAGAAACAAATGTCTCATGAAAAAAGATTAATTTCAGATTGCATCGCGGGACAACGAAGCCGTCAATTGGTCAATGATCAAAGAAATTTGGATAGCATGAGTTATCTGGATCGAGGTGGTTTGCAGCACGGGGTAACGATGGACGACATGCCGTGTGGAGGAAATTATCCGCTTTGGAAGCCACCGAGTAATTACTTCCCTCGCGGAGAAGCTCCGCCGCCGTACGAAGAAGCTGTGGCCGCTGCGCGTGCAGAGCAAGCTCTTTTGTCCATCAGTCCCCATACTTTATCGCCACTCAATTTCACCGGGAACCACTTGTCCAGCCACAGCAGTCATCAGAGCATGGAGATGATGACGAGTAATACAGGCGCATTGGCGGCGAGCTCGCCCGCGCTTTCCAGTAACAACGCCACCAGTACTTCTCCTCTTATCTCTGTGTCCTCGAACAGGCCACTCAGCAGCCCTGGCACACATTCCAATTGCTACCAACTCAGCCAGAGCGAGTCCACATCTCCCGGTCTTTACCCAGGAACTTCCACGACGAGTTTTACCACGGGTAAATTGCGCCGTTCGTGGAAAAATTTTATGTTTCGTTGACTCCTTTTTTGGATTTTAGGCAGTAATACCTACGAAAATTTGGCAGCGTCTTCGCCAGGGACTTCCGGCACGACTCCCCAGCACTTTGTATCGTCCGGGAACGCGCTGATGGTGCCGCTGAGCGCGCCCAAAAGTTACCAGCATCACACGACGCTCCCGCGGCAGAGCGGTGCTTTTACCATATCCGCGACTTTGCCAAACTCGGGGCTTGCGACTCATCGTACGATACCGCGATCCCTCGCGACGTCTGGGAGTCTCAGGCTGAGGCGGGAATTTATGACGCATCAGTCCGTTGTACCGCTTTTCAACGCGCCGCCGAAATGTCCCTCGCCTGGACCTTCCTCGAGGTCCGCACCTCCCAGTGTTCTCGCGGAAAATCCATCATGCACCGCATTCTATGAAAACGATCGACGGAACGAGTCCGCTGCCGAGTCCAATTGCCACGCTAATCGTTGCAGCTCGACGGACAAAATGTCCACGACGATATGCACTTTCAAGGTGAAACAGGAATTTCGAAATCGGCGAAAAGTTGTTTTCTTTTGAAGTTCATTTAATGAAAATGTATTGCATGAAATAAGTGCAGGTCTAAGGTTAATGAGAAAAAGTTTGGAGACGAAAAAGTAATGGAGCGGAGGATGCTTTTAGAATTTAAAAGCGTGTCCCTCAATTCTTTTGACGCTCCACTCACAGTCAACGAGCCAATCTCAGCAAAGTGGCAATAAAAGCTATCGTTTCAGCCTCCATTAGTCTCGGCTAATGAAGTCAACGAGGATGGCAGTTTCGACTCAGTCACGTGCACGTGCAGCATGCAAGCGCTGCCAACTTTGCACGATGACGCGGATGATTACCGGAGCGAGTGCGAGAATTGTAAGAGCGCCACCGGCTCTAGATACTATCTCGACAACGAGGACGAGCTTGTCACATCCCCCCATGAAACCATGACGCTTCAAAGAAGACCCGAAGACGCCACTTCCAACGCCACTCCGCAATACTACAGAACTTCTTTCACACTGCCAACAAGTACGCGCCAGCGTACGAGGTAAATTCTTTGTTTCGTAAAAAAAAGTGTGCCGTAATGAAAGGGGTGAAAAGTAATATTGGAAAATTTTTTTAGGAGCACAGGAATCCGTGGAAATTGGTTTAGTGCCATGCCTGAAAGCTCTACGGAGTCATCCGATGGCGAATAATGGAAAGCTTTATAATACCGAGTGCCAAAGAAAAAACTCCGGGAAAGAGTTTGCGCGTGAACTCTTTTTCGATAATTTAAAGATTGTTATCAGGAATAGTACCCATTATCGTTATTACAGTAATCATTTCTAGAAGCATGCACTACGAACTTTCCAATTTTCTAGCAGCGTTCGCGATTTAGGGTACTATTGCAAATAGTTACTCCGTGCACGGGAAAAGTAACGTGCCGAATTCGAAAATATAGACTCTCCACTTCGTTTTCTTCCAAGACGAAAATATATTTTACCTCAAATCCGACATGGATTCTATCCACTTGTATGTAAATATGTACGTACTGCATAAAAATATGTCTCAAGGCTCTTTTTTTTTGGTTTTTACGCGAACGCGGAAATTTTATATTGAAACAAATGCCCATTTTTTATCTTTTAACTTCGACGATAAACTCTGTGATGATTAATTATTATTTAAGCAAAGCAAAGAAATGAAGGACGACGTTGTTATTGTTCATTTACCGCGATCGTGAAATTGCGTGAAACGACGGTTTAACTATCGTTCTAGGTTTTTTAACGAATTTTTATACGACAGATATCGAAAAGCAATAAGGTTCATTTCACGTTGAAATAACGTGGAAGTAACGATATTGTTCCGGCGTTGGTTCTTTTAGAATAAGCATATTTGTTAATTTGTAAGTTTATTGCGTCATTTGTTATTCTCCGCATCAGAAACAAATCGACAAAGTCTCGGTCGGCATAGTCAAAACTATCACAATGTCAACGAATTCCAACTTTTTCTATGAAA
Organism: Zelostemma sp. ZL-2020; assembly: GCA_022816865.1. NCBI lineage: Eukaryota > Metazoa > Arthropoda > Insecta > Hymenoptera > Platygastridae > Zelostemma > Zelostemma sp. ZL-2020. The sequence continues at coordinate 14,104 of JABFQM010000223.1, read as the reverse complement.
TTCCATTCTTACATCTCTGCCTTCAACTCTTTTAATATAAATGTTTTTTCATTAAAGACTATAAGTGAAATAATGCGATACCAAATAATATATCAATGGCGATTATTGGCGTTTGCGTAAATAAATCGTGCTCTCTGAATTCCATTTTCTATTCACTTTCTGAACGGTGTCTTTATTTGATTTGTAAATAGCGATGTCAAACATTCATAGAAGACGCGCGAAAAGCGGCATTTGCGAATTTCTTGTCGTTTCGTAAACTCTACCCGATTCTAAAATTATCATTCACAAATTGTCGATTTCTCATCGGTCGAAAACTTCGAAGTACGGGAACAATTGTACACACGCTTCACTGTGATTCTTCCCCGATAAAACTCATCAGTATTATTACAATAATTTGTACAAACACGCAATACTTTAAATTTTTCAATGTATGATTGAACACGTATCTTTCGATTGGTAAAGTTTCTGAAAATCAGTGCTTGTCTTGTCAGGGCTGAGTCAACTTTGCGATCGTTGGACTTGATTGTAACTTCCGCTGATGATTCGTTGACGAAAAATGTTTCCCACGATTTTTTCGTCGATTAGGAATCAGTCGTACCCTGAAAGAAAGCGACGTTCGATTATCAATTTGCAGGAAATGATGATGTTTTTGGAAATTCGTAATCGAAAGTCTTATTACGATTAATTAGATGATTAAGAGAATACTTGTAAAATGAATTGTTACGGTTCAATGTGGTCGATAATCATTTGAGCTTCCAGATTTCGACGCTGTTACGATCCTTGTTGTTTCTCTTCCATAGATTATTGCGCACTTATTAGTTATCGACCTCATTGATGCGTTTTTTATCGTCTATTATCACTCGGCGCGCTCCGTGCTGATTTACTTTTGAATTTTATACACGTTTATATTGTACCCGTTACAATCGTACGAATATTTCTAAGTATTTTTGCGTCACGCGCTCATATTTTTAAGAGTCTTTTTCATTGTTGCGTAAAACTTGTGAGATTTTTCCATGACGATTTTTCATATTTGTTCCGAAAACGCTTTTTTGAGATTCATTGATTTGACAAAGAAAGACAAAAACTTGTAACTCTTAGACGCGCAAATTCGACGTTTCGCCGCTGCATTTGCGACACAACTATTGTGTTCAACTATCATTGTAACATGTTTACCTGACATTTAAAACTATAGGAAGAAAATCTCTATTGAATTTATTCGTGTAGATAAAACAAATAATATGAATAAAAATTAATTATAAAGAAGCACGCTACTTTATTTCTATTCATTTTATTTCGTTATAACTAACATTTTATAGTTTATTCTGGGTTCTGCGGCGATGATTTCAAGGGAATTTTCCTCGTCGAGTAAATTTCCTTGATAAGATTCACCGACAATTTCGGTGTTCTCGGCCGCTGGGAATCGTTGAAGTCAACGTGGTAGAGTCCAAAGCGAGTCCTGAAATCGATTGCGAAAATAAACACATTTTGAGCGATTCTTTGGCTTTAAAAGTAAAAATCGTGAAATACTTTACGTGTAACCATTATGCCACTCAAAATTGTCGAGCAGAGACCACGCGAAATAGCCGCGAATGTCAACGCCTTCTTTCATAGCCTTGAGCAATTGCGAAATGTGATCGTGGTGATAACTCGCACGCTCGACGTCCCGTAACACGCCATCATCCAAGTAACCATTTTCCGTTATGTAAATTTTCGGCAAAATGTATTTCTTATTGAAAACTTGGAGCATCAATTCCAAACCTTGCGGGTCGTTCTACATCAAAATAAACAATGTCAAAAACTGTTTTCTCTTCTCTAATCATACATTAATTTTCCTCATCTTGAAAAAAAAAATGTCAAAGTCGACAAAATGAAACCTTAGTTTTCTTTTCTTCGTCAAGTAAAACAGCGTCGACGTCGAACTCGAAAGAAACGCGGTGCGACGTATCATTGGTCTCCGACTTCCGATCGTCAGGCGACGAAACTTTGTGCGAAGAGTAGTAATTGACGCCCAAGAAGTCCAGGGAATCTTTGATGGACTCGACTTCCTGTTCCGTCAAAGCTGGCAGCCTCGAATTGTCGAATCCCGCGCGTTCGCTCTTTTCTTTGATGATGTCTTTCATCATCGTCGGATAATCTCCGGAGACGAGTGGATGCAGAAACCATTCGTTCTCGAAAACGAATCTCCTTCTCGCAGCTTCCATGTCCGCTTCCGACTCGTAATTCGTCGGCTCGTACCAGTCCAAACGTAGAGTTATTCCAACTTGTCCTGAAAACTCATTCAATCTGCCATATTTTTCATCTCAATCATGCTTTCCGCGGAAATACCGTTTTGGGAAGGTCGAAATTCTTCGTTGTAGAGCTGAAAAACTGCGGCGTGAGCCAGAAGAGCTTGATGACTGCATTTGTAGTCCGCGATCCCGGACAAACTAACACCTGGCGCACCTTCCCCGCCGTAACCAGTCAAGCACATGTTTCTGGGTTCATTTATGGTGATCCAATGTTTAACTCGATCCCCGAAGAATCGAAAGACCAATCTCGCGTAATTCGAGAACCAGCCGATGATGTCTGGATTCGTCCAGCCACCCATGAGGTTCAAATCGTAAGGAAGATCGTCGTCGTGCATCGTAATAACTGGCGTTATTCGTTTGCTGATCATTTCGTTGATGACGTTGTTGTAGAACTTTACACCCTCGTAATTAATTTGATTTCCCAAACCCGTGGGGAGAATTCGCGACCAGGACAAGGAAATTCTGTACGCGTTCGCCTGGAAAAATGTTGGTTTTAGAAACAGCAGAAAAAAAGGGGGGAATTTATACGTACTCCGAGTTCTTTCACGAGTTCGACGTCTCCTTTGTACTTGTGATAAAAATCAGCGGCGATGTCGCCGTTGTTGCCGTCGATGATTCTGCTCGGTTGCAGATGAGTGTAAATGTCCCATATTGATACACCTTTACCTGTTGGAAAAAAGAACATTTTTTCGAGGGTCGATCAGTTCTCGTAAAAATCATCCCTTACCATCGATATTGTAAGCCCCCTCGACTTTATACGCAGAAGTTGCAACTCCGAACAGAAAATCGTCGGGAAACGTATTCTGAGCGATGGCATTTGCCGCCGCAACATCGCGACTTGAAAACGTGAAAACCGAAACGACTTGCTGAATTTTCACGACTTTTCCCACAGTTTCCGAAATCATTGTTAATTCCTTTTGCCCCGTCGATGTCACGTTTTTCCCGTTGAATATGCCGGTTAAAGTGTACATCGTGCTCAAGAGCAGGTTCAAATTGTACGTGATCCACATTTTTTGTTATCTAGAAGTTTCGTCTTATTTTAATTTTCGCAAAAATGAAGTTTACCTGAAAAATAATATACTAGAATGGCAAACTCGGGCTTATCAAGAGCTCACTGTGCATTTTCCTGGTCGCATATTTTTTTAACTTCGTATATATCTTTATCAACTTTGGCTGCAATTTTCCGATATCGTTTTAAGTATATATGTGTGTTGTACAACCGTCAATAATTATTATAGTTACCTACGCAGATACACCTGAATACATGAATTACAGTCTCACAAATCGTTATCAAACGACATGCGATGAAAAAGATGCGAAATAAATCGTACGTATACTTTTCAACTTTAACCCTAAAATCCTAAAGAAACAATTGATTAACATTAATTGTTTATCAACTGAAAAAAGAGGATTAACATTTAAAATTATCAATTCCTTCTATGGAAATCATTTTTGTAAAAACAATTTTCATTCTAATAACAATTTCTCGATTCTAAGAATATTTGGATCTCTTTGATTGCAATTTTTTCCCGCCAAATCGGCCGAATGAAAAATTGCATCGCATTAATTTTAAATTTCGCGCGGTTTTATGCAGATCGCGCCACAACTCAAAATTCGATTCGCAACAGACGACGCGTCGCGCGTCGTCAACCTCGTCGAATATAAATAATTCGTGGCTAGCCAGTCGCCAGCCAGCGCCACAAACTGACAAACAAATCGCCACAGTCGCTTCTGAGCTGTTGGGAAACGCGTTAACATTTTCTTTATTAAATGCAAAAAGTGGCTGAGAAACAAACGCTATTTTTTCCCGCAAATTCCAAAATTGCTTTTACTTCGGCGCCGATTTTGTGATTCCTGAAACTTCGCGAGCAACAGATAAAGGCAGACGCCGAAAGTGTTTTGAAAATGGCACTTAACGATTGTTATGGAATTATTAAGTACATTCTCGTCATCGTCAACTTCGTTTTCTGGGTAAGTTTTCAACCTTTTCCTTTTTTTTCCTTTCCTTCATTCGGTCGAAAATTTTACGGGAAAAATCGAACTCGAAAAATGAGCTTTTTTGAAAGAAGGCGATAAATCTTCTATTTCCAGCGGTTTTTTGACAGTTTCGGAATCGAATCCGTTTGCTTTTGTTATCAGTTTGAGCCGGATTTTGCCAACGCCGAAACGCGTTGTTGCGGTGCGATATGTTAAGTGGTATGTAATGTCAATGTAGAAATTGACACATGCGCGCTGGCGAGTTATTGCGAGGCGCGGTGCCTCCATGGCAGCGAGGGTGAAACGGCGGGAATCGCCCACGTAGAAATTTCAAACCCGAGCTGCGGCTTAATGAAGCCGAAAATTGTCTAACCTTTATATTTATTTTCCCCTCGCATCTGTTTCTTGAATGAACTTTTATATTTATACCGTTACAATTTTCCGCTTCGAAAAAACGCGTCTTTTCCCACGTATCGATTTTACAGCGAACGCAACTTAATCGTCATTAAAATTTCTCTCGTCATTTGTTACGTCAAAAACAAGACAAACAGCCGAAATCGAAAAGATCTCTTTTAATAGGGTACAATTTAATTGACCTTAATCCGCCCGATCCCTCTTTCATCAACTAAAACAATTCAATTCGATAAATTTAATTAACAAAGATAAGACCAAACAACAATTTCTTCCTAATTAATTAAACCCGAGTATACGATGACTGCGAGTCTTTGTCTCTTCCAAGCTGCCTCAACTTTGCTGAGCTATGCGCATTTCTCGTTCTCTAATTTCGATTCGCATCACGAAAATTTGACGCTTTTACACCACGCGAATCACTCGCAACTTTTTTAACCGCGTCCGAGAACAGTCTTGTGTTCATCGGCGATTTTCATCTAAAACTTCTCTTTCGAAGGAATTTTCCTTGCAAAAATGAAATCAAGAAACGAGAAATGAATGGAGTTTTATCGAGCATATGGAGTACGAGCGAGGCAGCCGAAACGTATTAGAAGCCGCGTGTCTGGAAGATGTGAACGAATGCGTTTAAATATAGCTCCCCAGTCATACTACGAACACTCGCTGCCTACAAACGTTCGACCTACGTCGCTATGACCACAGCTTCTTGATACTCAGTGGTCATGACACTGTTTGTTTGCGTTGCTCAACCCTTTTCCCCCTCGAAAACATGAAAAATGGTATTTTGTAACGACATTGTTCTTTCTACATCGAACAGTTGCGATCTAAGTTTAAGTTCGTATCTGTAGAATTTCCTGTTTTAATGATAACATTTTTCTAGGAATGCGTCCATTATCAATGCACTTTCCCGAATTTCCCGATAAGTAATCACGCTGGATGCCACCGAAATTCCTGCTGACTCCGCCATTTGGTTTCCTGTGACATAAATATGAGCACTTAGAAAGCACTAAGCAACGCGTGCACGCCAGGACCGTCTTATCCTTGATTCCTGTACCTCATGCTCAAAATTTAGTTGATGTAATCCAACATTGAGAAAAAAATGTAACACTAAAAGCGATATCAGTGACGCTGTTGCGTTTGTTGAGTTTCAGTTATTTTTACATCGTTTGCCAGCTTTCTCAGTACGATATGTTACGTCTGTGTACACTTCGCCTAAAAATGTACCCCTGTAACCGCGGATAAAATTAAGTCTGTTTAATAAAGTAACTGAAAACACGGATTTGAAGCGCGAATTTTAAACTCAGGTACCGTCGAGGCTCTTTTTTCTGAGGTCAATCGTGACGGAATATCTCCTTGTAGGAAAATACAGTTATCACATTTTTGAGACACCTATGTCGCAATGTTTCGCTGTGATAAGGCATGAGTCGCTTAGTGAGTTATTCGCAGTGGTTTTTCGCAATCAACGAGGCGACCTAGCATTTGCCTTGATAAGAACCGACAGTCGCGTATGCAAACTCGTTGCAACATCGACGCTTTCAAATATTATCAATAGATGTCTGAAGAAAATTACCTCCAACGTATAAAATAGAAGAGAAACTAAAGAGGTTTTATTCTACTTTCGAATAAAGTACAAAAAACCATGATCGTAGTTTCCAAATTTGATAAACAGCCGACGTTTTGAACATAATCAGAGACTGGTAAAGTTTTTAAAAATTGTTTTTATCAGCCGTGATCAGTCGATTCATTAATTACTTTCTAATCGATTTTCTATCGAGTCATTAAAACGTAATTATGTGTTGTAGGCTTTTGGATTGACGGCGATAATTCTGGCGATATGGATGTTGACGGATCAAAGATTCCTGGTTTCCCTGGCCCAGGAACAGAACAACTTCAACTCCGGTCTCTACATTCTCTTGGCTGCCGGGTCTCTGATGCTCGTGGTTTCGTTCCTCGGCTGCTGCGGCGCCTTCCGCGAATCCCAATGCATGCTCGTTAGTTTTTTCAGCTGTTTACTCGTCGTAATCGTGGCACAAATCGCTGCGGGAGCTTGGCTCTACACCAACAGCGACCAGTTGGAACATTTACTGCGATCCTCTGTTTTCAATACTGTCAAGGTAACTTTTCAACTAAAACGACGCTATGGAAATTGCACTCTGTACTGCCAACAAAATCACACCTTTCCTGTTATGATAACAGTCGAAAAATAATGTTATCGCGAGTACAATTTTCGTAGCAATGTTGATAAGATTTTTACAATAAAATGCTGGTGTCGTGACAAGAATTTCGGAATGTTTTTCCTGTTGATGTGAGAGCATTTTTCTCGGTGCAGAAACTAAAAATAACATTTTAACGATTTTTCGTGGCTGTTTTTAGAACGAGTATGGAGTGATCGAGTCGAGGACGCAGATAGTGGACGCGTTTCAGTCGGACCTGAAATGCTGCGGCGCGACAGGCCCTTCGGATTGGGCCGGCAGCAGATACGTGCGCAAAGACCCCACCAAGCCGCTTAGTCTTACCGTTACTTCCGAGTCCAACGGTATCTACCATATCCCTGTTTCGTGTTGCAAGGAACAGGGCATCTCATGCAACGCTGCAGCTCTTAGTGCCAAAGTTGCCAGTGTCGTCCATCCCGCTATTTATAACGAGGTGAAAATTCGAATGGGAAATTTCTTTTTAAGTCCGGTCGCCAAAGGCAAGAGTGAATTGGAAAAAGATATTGTTTAATAAATTATGCTGGCATATGAATGTTACATTATAAATATATTTTTGAATAAGTTCTTGCATTTGGCGGCTTTAATCCTAAAATTAAGGAAACATGTTTCCACATTTGCAATAATATTTGTTTATCGTTTTAACAGGGTTGCACGGATAAGCTGGTGAACGTGTTGAAGAATCAGAGCACAATTTTTCTAGGTGCCATCATTGGGGTTGGGATTTTGGAGCTTTTCGGTTTGCTTTTCTCCCTGATTTTGTGCTGCGCGATCGGCTCCTCGGACGATTACAAAGCCTGAGTAAAGGCGAACTCGAATTTCTCGGCGAAAACTGGGAGCCGGGATTTCGGAAATATGCGCGGGCCCCCCATGCATGTGAAATTGCGTAACCGCTGAGGAAAAATTGCGTTTTCCCTCGGGATTATCATTATTTGTTATACGTGGTCGGTTTTAAAGAATCTCGCGGATTCGACGTCGTCCGACAGACGCAAATTTTGGATTTTTGAATTGTAGTCTGCGTTTTTTTGGACGCGTCGAAGGGTAATTACGCGTATCTTCGCGCGATCTAGTCGGATTCAAATAAGTCCATTTTCACGGTTACTGGCTCTGTGAAATCAACTTTTCACGCAAGACTGAGTTATCGAATCTCCGTATCTTTTTATGAGCCATTTTTATTTGACTCGGAAAACTTGAATTTTCGTGAATCGTTTACTTTGCAAAACAGGTGAAGATATGGCAGCTTAATTCTTAAATTCGAGATTCGACTGTTGAGAATAATCATTTTGACGGTGGAAACTCGCGATAGCGAACGACTATCGCTACCAAAGATCAATACTTCCTCTTTCTTGCACGGAAGTTCGGCTGTACCCAGTCAGCGACGTTGCGAATTACATTCAAGTCAGTATTATTTACGCGGTAGCGTCAGCGAATGGCAAGATTTTATTTTAGCTTAAGTCGACAAATCTATCTTACGTTTCCGAGGATAAAATCTCTACTGGTACAGAATTTCAAGTCCAGAATCCTCTTTACAAAACAAAACTGACTGTACAGTTTGCGAATCAAAAAGTGGAAAAACAGTGCCACTATTGAAAAATGCTTCCGGTGACATAATACTCAATACAAGCGCTCTTGTGTTTTTCCCTATACGTGTTCTTCCTCGATGTGTCTCGAACTTCTTTTCTATGTTTTTTATACTTTGCGTTATACTCTCGAGAAATTTTCTGAACGAGCGAGCTTTGATACATTATCGATGTAGGGTAGCGGTACCAAGGTTGGCATGTCCATTTTCAGTCACGTAATTTCTATTCGAAGCGACGGTTTCTCAAATAATCGACTGGAAAATGGTTCATGGCTATTGGTACTTTTGTGATTGGTATTTTTATCCTACCAATTGCGATGGGGTTCAACTTCGTCGGAAAAGGAGGAAGAATATATTAGTGATATAAGAAAGATTTATCTACAACGTGTGAAGAAAAATATTATATATATTATACTATATGGAGATATATGTAATAGAAACCATGCACAAATGTCTTTTATATTCAATAAATTCCCATATTTACCAGAAAGCAAGACTTTTCTTTTGTAACCATACTTTTAACCGCTTCATTATTTGGTTTTATAATTCCTGTGCAAAAACAGAATAAATCCACTCATTTTGTACGATTTGTGCGCGAATTTTCAAACGAAGCTCTGGATTTGTTCGTATTCCGCCACGAAAAATTGGCTAGTGACAAAGTCTAGTTACAAAACCCCAAAAGTGATCAGCTGATAGCGCCATATCGTCTGCTACGTGTTTGTTTGATATAATGGCCCCAACACAACGTCAACGTCAATTAATTTATTTAAAGAAAGATCAAAAGAAACACAATGGAAAAAACGTAACGAAGTAAGTCTCTACCGTCACAAATCTTCGACTTTTCTGAAACATAATAAACCGTTCGAAATACGCGAACAAAAAAAAACGAGCACGTCGATAACCCAACATTTCTCTCTTCCGATGTTGCCGAAGCGATTACTCGAAAATGATTTTTTCCACAGGCAAGAGGAGTCGATCGACGGGCTAATTTACCCCGGAGGCGACACAGCATTCAAATTGCTTTTATCCGCCCGATTTTGCTCCTCGATCTGGTGCCACATTACCGATTGCGACGAAACCTTCAACTTTTGGGAACCTGTTAGTCTCTGCCAGAAGAATTGCAATTTACATGCATTATATTTATGTTTTCTTGAAGAAAAACTGCACTTTTTTGCCTTCTTTTGCTTTTGGTTTTATAAAATTAACAATCGATGTTCAATAACTCGATGTTTTTTTCTTCCAGAGTCATTTCTTGTTGTACGGGAATGGCCAGCAAACATGGGAGTACAGCCCGGAATACGCTTTGAGGTCTTACATGTACCTCCTGATTCACGTGGTGCCGGCGAAGTTGTACTGTTACCTTTTGGAGCCGAATCCAGTTCTCGTATTTTACTTCATTCGGTGTTTGTTATCCGTGGCCTGCGCTCTCTCGGAAGTTTATTTCTACAAGTGTGTTTCAATGATTGTTAATCGTTTTAATTATTGTACCGAAATCATTGCAATTATTGTAAAAACTCTTTCTTTTCCCAGGAACGTGTGCCGCGAGTTCGGAGTTCACATAGCAAGGCTGACCCTCGTCTTCCTGATCTTTAGCTCGGGAATGTTCATCTCCAGCGCGGCTTTTTTGCCCTCTTCTTTTTCAATGTACTATTTGCATCCCAAAACTCACTCGCGGTTGTTAAATCTCAGCGATTCAAACACTTGAAGGTCTCATTTTTTGCAGGTACTTGAGTACGGTTGCGATAGGAGCTTGGTACGAGAGAAAATACGAATTCGCCATTTTTGCAACTGCCATTTCTTCCTTACTGGGCTGGCCTTTTGCCGCGTTACTCGGGTGAAGCTTTTTCTCTGAAAACGTCGTAAATTTCAACATGAAAAGAAACATAATCGAATGTTTTTTCCAGGATACCGATCGCAGCGGAAATGCTGTTCCACAAACGACAGTGGATCAAGTTCGTGAAGTGGGTTTTGATATCAGCCTTTGTCGTGCTGGTCCCCATGATCTGGGTGGACTCCATGTACTTCGGGAAATCGGTTATTGCGCCGCTGAACATCATCATGTACAACGTTTTCACCGATCACGGCCCCAACATCTACGGAACCGAACCCTTCAGTTTTTACTTCTTCAACCTCTTTTTAAACTTCAATTTTGTCTTCATCGGGGCACTAATCGCCCCATTTGCCTTGGTAAAATAAGATCGCAAAGTGAAGTTTTTCAAATGCTAACAGATCGATTTTTCCAGTTTTTGGTGTGGATCGTGGTCCCGGCTAAACCTCGCCACAACCAATGTTTGCCGTACTGGTACTCCTTGGCTCCGCTTTACCTGTGGATGATTGTATTTTTCGCACAACCTCATAAGGTAACGAGAAAATCGATTAAAATATCAAACGATGAATCAGTCTAGAAATTCATTTTCAGGAAGAGCGTTTCCTGTTCCCGGTGTACCCGATGATTTGTTTGGCTGGTGCGGTAACGATCGACGTTTTGCAAAAACTGTACTTTTTCATTCGAACTTACTTCTTCCCATTGCCGAATGGTCGTCATTACTTATTACACACGACGCACATTATGGTAATCGTGCTCGCCGTTTGCAGTCTTTTTGGGCTGTCGAGATCGATTGCTTTGTACAAAGGTGAACATTCGAATGAGTTTTATTTTTGGAAAACATGGATTGATTATACGTTACTAATTTCGATCTTTGTAATCAGGATATCACGCTCCGATAGAAGTGATGATGGAAGCGAACAAACTCGGTGCAGATGAGCAATTCCCCGCTGACGTGAACGTGAACTTTTGCGTTGGTAAGGAATGGTATCGTTTTCCGAACAGCTTCTTTTTCTCTTCCAACAAGTGAGTGGACTGGGATCGTTTATCGATTTTCTCGGCGTTTTTTGGTGTTAAATAACAACAAAATGTTACTTTTCAGCTGGAAGTTGCAGTATTTGGAATCGGAATTTAAAGGACAGTTGCCGCAGGCTTTCTCCGACCACGAAAATGCCACGAGCATCATTCCAGCAAATTTCAATGACGCGAATAGGGAAGAACCTTCTCGTTATGTAGGTTTTTTTATGTAGGATGTTAATTCTTGTATTGATATTGATGATCTTTATTGGTAAAGTTTCATGGTTTTTCAGATCGACATTGAAAGGTGTCATTTTATTTTAGACCTGGATCTCGGAACTCAAACTTTGCTGGAACCGAATTATTCCCACCAACCGGATCATTTTAGTGTCGTAAAATCGTCGATATTTTTGGATGCTGCCAAGTAAGCGTATGGAGCTAATTTTTGATTCAATGAACATCTTTTTAACATCTTTTTGTTTCAGTTCTCATCCATTTTTCCGAGCATTTTATATTCCATTTTTATCGGAAAAATATTGTATATACGGTTCGTACAATTTATTGAAAAGCAACAAATTCAGGCTCTCGTCCACGAGTAAAACGAAAAGCACAAAGGTAATGGTAATTTCCATGTTTTATGCTTCGATTTATGGTTTTATTGTACATGGAAAATTAATGAGTTTCTCTTTTTCTTGCAGAAATAAATTCGCACGCTGCAATTTAGGTACTGACTGGCAATAAGATTGCGGAAACTAGTTTTAGCGTGATTTTATTATGTGAGAAAATTGCGTTTTGAAAACATTGAAATTTTTTTCGCTAACATCCGGGAGTAGTGAACGATATTTCTGAAATATTGATTTCAAAAGCCGCAGTTCTCGGTTGTTTTGCTCGCGTATTTTATAAATACTACTCAGGAATTCCATACCTTTTGTTGTGAATTTTAAGTTTATTGTTTTTTATACTTATCTTTTTACAAGTTTTACATTGGTTTTTTCATTTAAAAATGTTGTGACTTTATTGTGCATTTAAAACTTGGATAAGAATAAACCAAAGTTATTAAAATGAATTTTGAAGCAATACTGAAATATACTTCGATAATTTTGTACAGTTAATTGCACTAGGACTCCCAATTTTATCGCTCTTACAAAAGGAAGCAAAAATTATGAAGGACATCCTTATCGCGATTTCTCGAGATTCTTTTAAATTAAAAAAGATGATAAGTCAAGGAAACAAAAAAATATGCTTGATTGTTCATACTTTATTGAATGCATTTTCAGAATTTCAATTCTCTAAATCTCACTATCATTATAAAGCTTTACAGTATCACAGCAAAATTTTCGACCTTTCATCCCACTAAATCCTTTCCATCAGTCGCGCTTCGTCAAATTTTTACTTCACATTATTGTCTTTGGCGCACAGAAAAATCATTCCAATTGTACATAATAATTGACAAACGGTTTAAAAAAAAGTGCACACATTAATACTGTGAAATTAATCGAAAAACAGTGAAAAATTGAGCGCCTGGATCGAGAACACTTAGACCCTTCAAGAGCGCGGCGAGTTTCTCAATCCAGGCGCTCAATTGCATTTTACAACAATTGTAATCTCTGTATTCGGACCATCCTCAAAGCACAGCTGCAGAAAAACTTGAACGTCCTCACTTTCTAAATCGTGGCATAACAAAATGCATTGTCCTTGCACATTCGGATTTTCGTCCCGATACGAGACTAATAGAAACAGTATCAATAGTTCATTTTTTATATAAACAACAATATAAGAACAACTGTCAACTACGATCTTTCTTCCGCTGCCCCGCTGATAGAAGACGACAATGCTTTGTTGACTTGATTCTGCAAATTGTCCTCTTTTTTCGCGAACTCGCTAGGTTCCATGTTTTGCGACACTGGACTCGGTCTCTCGTATTTACATATCACGGCGTACATGTCACCACCGAGGTGGAGCGCCAGCCAACGATTTTTTACAACTGCCAACTTCAAACATTCGCACTTCATCTTTGCATAAAGATTCGTGTGTAACGTCCGGCCCATTCCTTCGATCACGATTAGGTCGACGTTGTTCGTTACCATCGCCAGACAAAGTTCCACGTGTAATCGACTGTTTTAAACAAACATATTTGATTAAAAAAGTGTTTTATATTTTTGTACTTGCTTACATTTATTCGAACATATTTGTACCTTAAATCGAGACATGGCCCAGCTTGCGCAGTTTCCATGGCTATCAGTCTATCATCTTTCAGTGCCTGCCGGATGACTTTACAAATCTTCGCTGCGTCTCTGAGAGTCACGAGTAATTCTGGATAAGTAACGTCGTTCAAAGCAGGCAGAGAATTGGCGCATAAAATGACCTAAAAAATGGAGAATTCAAAATTGAATAAAAACATCCTCTTCACTGGTTCGATTTCTTGTACAAATATTTGGTCGCGTTTCCGTACTTTGGTTCCTCTCAGTAGAAAATCTCGTACAAGAGGTAAAATCCCTAAAACTATATCAACGCCGCTGTTGTCCACGAAAATTGCAGCGCATATGTGAGGCGGTTCCTCCTCCAATCTCACGACCCAGTCATCCAAGCAATCTTCCAGCCACGGTCTGTCTGAAAATAGTATATTTTACATCGACGTTCCTCACGTGTTACAAACGATATTTTCCACAACAAAGACGAGGAATTCATATTTTTATATAGAATTATGTAAAAACTAACTGGGTATTTTAGATTGAGCATCTTTGAAATTAAAGTTCGTCGTCTCCATGAGAACCGCGACTTCCTTAGCTCCCCAGTCAAA
>JABFQM010000222.1:0-44759 GCA_022816865.1 Zelostemma sp. ZL-2020 | reverse complement strand
ATTTTCGAAACCAGGAAATATCGGGTTGAAACTGTTAATTGAATTTGATTCAAGCGATTCGCAAGATCTTATCGCGAGATCTTAATGGAATGATGGCCGCGTTAAAAAAGACCGAATCTCGATTGTTCACGCAGTTCCTTTTAGAAGGGGCTCTGCAGCGATCCTTGCGGATTTTTGGCAAACGCGTTGATAAACATAATTTGCGAAACTGCAATACCAATATTGGATTTTTGAACGCAGCCTAACAAATTATTGTTACAATGAAAATTCCATACCATTTACTGCATTACTAATTCATACATTTCATTATCATTATTATTATTATTATTATTATTATTATTATTATTATTATTATTATTATTATTATTATTATTATTATTTAAAAAAAAGAAGAAACAAACATTTCACACGTCAGAAGCAATTTGAATTTCGCGCGCTCTTACCGCAGCCCAACTTCATGAGTAAGATTTTATGTAACGTTAGACAACTTCAGACAGTGATGAGTTTTTCAAGAATGGATGGAATCACAGCTACGTCATTCGAAAGAAATACTGTGTTTTCACAAATTTCTATCGAGGTCAACTGGGGATGGATCCTCACGTACGCCACGTCGTGAATTTCGCCTGACCAGAAATTACGTGATATCACATGATAACTAGTGTAAGGCGGTTTTATCACGTCCCGTGCGCAATGTGCACTCGACAAAATATGGCGGTCGCTGATGATTGCACCTCCACAAATGAATGAGTAACCTCGTTTCACAGAAACTTGATATGGAAATATTTTATTGTCAACGATCGTCCCACCAATGAGTATTTTGCTTTCTGCATTTTCCACGTTTAAAACTTCTCCACCGGAAGCATTACCTGCATGCGAATAAAACACAAGTAAATTCCGAGTATCAGTACATGATTCCACGTGAGTTTAACTTTTTTCGATTTGCTTGGAGAGTAAAAGGAGAAAAACTTCACTGCTTTGGAGACAATAAAAATATCTGAACTTACCAAAAACAGCAGCACTTATAAACACTGGAAATAATAATTTCAACGTAAGAGAGCACACGTTTACCGACTACCTGGTCACAAATGCTATTATTTAAAAAATATAAATGATTTCATTTATATGAAAGAAATTGTCGTCAATGTATCCTCATTTATTTGTTAATGTTATTTTACTTTATAAATCATTTAGTTCTTCATCCGTTCGAAAACCTACTTGGAATTCACTTATTCATTATTGATCGATTACAAATTGTTTTTTTTTTAGATGTAAAATGACGTCTACAATTCCATGGCCGCTGATGAAATAGAAATGAAATTGTAGATCATAAAAACATTTAAAATATTCCAGTCTTCTGGAAGCAGCACAGTTCCTTTCCGTATTGTTAATTATCAATGTCGCTAAACAAACCATTCTCATTATTTTCGGTAGCATGTACTCGAACTTGATGCGGTATCTAGGATAACGGTTACAATCCAAATTCTTGTGACCAATTTGAGTAAACTGAACCAAAAAAAAACATTGAAAATGTAATTCGGATGTCAAGAGCTGCAGTTTGATTCACTGCTCATACAAAATCAACACACAAAAAAGACGATACCATCAGTTGAGCTGAGTCGAAAGCACAGCCGACTGATAGTATCTTTTTTGTTGTCGTTGATTTTGTATAAGCAGCGAATCAAACTGCAGCTCTCGACATCCGAATTACTTTTTCAATGTCTTTTGGGTCAGACTTGCAGTGAATTTTATTACAACAATAAACCAATCAAAGCCAATGTTATGTAGTGTAATGCAAATATTTTAACGTTTTCTTGTCCAAGAAAATTGTTTACGTGTCGTTCATCAAAAACTTACGTTTCATTGCTCCTCATGCAATCCCGTTTCTTATTAAAAAATGACAAAGTATTGCAATTGTGACTTCTCGTTAACGATAATTAATTATCGTTCTCCAACGTAATGAAATTATTACGTTGCTTTTTTCGTGAAAATCAAGTTTCTCATTCATTTTATTACAATTGAGAGGTACTTTAAAACTGATCATTACCGGGGATATAACATTATTATTTTTAAGCACTCAATAAAATGTAATTTATACCTAATTTTTATTTGTTCTTCTTTCAAGTCTCAAATCTCATCAATTCAGGGCATTCCTATATATAAGCATTCTACTAAAAAATTTTTCACACCGTGGTTTTTTATCCGCGTCAACATGTTCAACAAACAATTAGGAACACTCTGTTACGTACTATTGTACCTTGGTTTTTTTGGTAAGTCAATACATCATTACACGCTTAATCTTGCAGGGTAAATTTCACTCACTCGGAGTTGAATGCCTAATTATTTCCAAAGGAGTGAAAATCCACTCTAAAATATTTAGCGTGTAGATAATAATTTTTGGACGCAATATAGGTCATGCAACCTCGAGAAGAATCTATGAGTCAAATGGAAATGATAGAATTAAATACATCATTGGCGGTTCCAACGGAAATATTACAAACCACCCTTATCTGGTCTCGATAAGAGAACATGGCAAACATTTTTGCGGTGGCGCAATTATTTCGTCAAGACACGTCGTCACAGCGGCTCACTGCGTGAATGACGCAGTCGCCACCTTTCGAAAATTTTACCGTGGTCACTGGAACTTCGTTTTTGGAAAAAGGCGGCGAAATACACCAAGTCAAAAACATTAGCAGTAACCCACATTTAGTTATGTTTAATCATTTAGGAATAAATGACATCGCGGTGATAACTGTAAGCATTTTTATATATTCGTGTTCTTAACTACAGAGAATATTTACGATATTATCGTCGCGTTGTTTCAGCTTGCTGACTCCATAGAACTCAACGACGTTCAGAATAAAATCAAGCTACCAACGAGAGATTTCATTTTTGGTACAAGGCGGGGTCAAATAATGGGTTGTGGAAACACGCATTTTAAGGGAAACACAACAACGACGACGGAAGTAGTGAAAACTGATCGATATAAAGTTGCAAACGTGGAAGTTTTGAATTATCGGCAGTGCAATAATGAGTGGAAGGACGATGTTGCGCGAGACGTTAACGTTTGTTCTATGAAAGGACCCGGTGTTGGAACTTGTAACGTAAGAAATCTGCAGTGAAAATAAAAATTCTCCAAGGCGTTATGTTTTTAGCGATATGTTAAAATTGCAGCTTGACAGCGGTGGTCCATTAGTAGTTTCAAGAACTTCAATCGGCGTTGTTTCCTGGGGAGAACCTTGTGCTATAGAGTATGTGCACGGGGGCGTGGCTTAGCAGGCCACGACAACGAGCGTTCCTGGTGGCTGACTTGGAACCACTTGCCGTGCATGTTTATATGCTGTCAAACGTAGCATACGTGTAAAACTCTGAAAAAGTTGTAATCTTTTCTTTGACCCGTGAAATTTTGTAATTCAATGAAAGTTTTCAATATTCTGTTATACAGGACAAAGTGAAAATAAGTTATTTATTTCCATCGTATCAGCATATTCGATCTACAAGGGGGCAACGTAACCAACAAAAGCCTTGTCACTTTGATTTTCGAACTGACAGTGCTATTGTTTGCTGCGCGTTTGTAACAATTAACAATGCCTCGAAAGTCATCTGGAGACACGTGTTGCGTTGTAGGGTGTGCGAACAGCAGATCGAGTTCTCCTTCGACAACATTTTACAGTTTTCCTGCCAGTAAATACAAAATAGAGCAAAGGCAAGAATGGATCAAGGCTATTAAAAGAAAAGACGCACAGGGTTGTTTGTGGGAACCGAGTAAGCGGTCCAGGATTTGCAGCGCACATTTCATAAACAATTCGAAATCGGATCACCCTCTTAGTCCGAGTTTCGTTCCTTCTATTTTTCCAGTCAGTTATCGCGAAAAATCACGATCGGAAAAGTCGCTACAAAATATGCAAAATCGATTCGATCGAGCGATGAAAAGAGCAGTTACATTCTGTAAACAAACCAAAATAATAATTCTATTGAAATCAGTTATACTTCTTGAATGTGACATTGCAAATTATTTTTAAACAAACGTTTTTTTAGCGCAAAGGCCGCAATCTGTTCAAAAGATCGCAGGAACTTTCGATGAATTAAACGCGATAAGTAACTTTGAGCATCCGCTAGAACCTCCGGAAACGGCCGTTCGAGATGTAGCTGTGCAGCAGAACTTCTTGGAATTATCGGACTTGCCTCGTGTACAATTTTTTATGTGCAATCGGGTCAAAGAGGAAGGAATATGCGACGCCGAAACTCAAACTTCAATACCGCTATGTACTTTGGAAAATTCAAAAACTATTAAATTATTCGCGGACAAATGCTGCGGTGAAACGGTGGAAAAAGTTGATAAAAAGGTTGGTCCAGAGCCTGCTGATTGTAAAAACGTATTGTCAGGATTTCATGGATTCAGTTCGCTTAAAGATGATCAAGACCTCATTGACCTTGCTGGCGTTAATTTTCACGCATTTAATCTGTTATTGGAAGTATTGAATAACACCGACGGAAGCAAAATATGTAAAGAAAATAGGCTTCTCATTTTTCTTTTCAAAATGCGATTGGGCATTACGTATTCTTCTATTGGCGTTCTGTTCGGGGTGCATCGTACAACAATTTCGCGCATTTTCTATGCCAATTTATTATATTTAGCAGCAGCATGTCGTGATTTCGTTCAGTGGCCGTCGAAAGAAACAATTTTGTCGACAATGCCTCAGAATTTCAAAGATTCATATTCGAACTGTCGAGTTATTATTGACTGCACTGAATTCAGGGTCGAAGAGCCGTCAAGTATTCAACATCGCGTGCACTTGTACTCTCATTACAAAAAGGGTTATACCATAAAAATACTTGTTGGTTGCACGCCAAAGGGGCAAATTTCGTTTGTATCGAAATGCTTTGGAGGTAGAACGACTGATGCCCAAATAACTAATAAAAGTGGATTATTAAATCTCTTGGAAGCGGGTGACATGGTTATGGCTGATAAAGGTTTCCCGGACATACAAACGTCGATTGATGAAACAGGAAAAGGGATTGTGCTTGTAATGCCTCCGTTTCTCCGGAATAATACTTTTACTGCAGAACAAGTGCAAGACACTCAAAAAGTAGCAAGTCATCGCATTCATATTGAGCGCGTTATGCAGAGAATTAAAACTTATCGCATAACGTCAAAGTTTGTAATTTCAGAATTACCTTATGTGAATAATATAACTTTCATGGCATGCGTGCTGGTCAATTTACAGCCCCCGCTTCTAAAAGACCATTGAAATCATATCTTTTACGTGGCTCTAATCAAGATTTTATAAATATGTTATTATTTACAATAAAATTTTCTCAATATATTATGGAAACATGTATTTAATTCCTTACATTTCACCAACAGAACATTCGAACAAATCAAGGAGACAAATACATTGATTCAATTGCAGCGCTTGCTTAAACAACTCGTTCCAGCTTACGTCGTACAACATTTCTCATAAACATTGAATACTTAATTTGCACAGCATTTCGTTAACTTCACAGCCATTTTGCATAAAGTAATGTTATTTTGCATTTGAAGAAATGTTATTTTGCATAAAGTAATATTTTTGTTTTAATTTCGGTTTTCTCTATCTTCCTCTAATAACGCAGGAAGATAATGGTGGAAGTAAAATTTTCCCAACTTTGGAATTAAATTTTCTAGAAAATCTTCATCGCGGTGAATAACTGCCGTTGCACTACCTTCAGGGGACCAAACGAACAAATCGCAATTCATCGTACCAGTCACGTACATTTGAACTTGAATCTGGGTGTAATATTCGTGTGACTCTTTCAGTTCGACGTTACCCCGATACGATGACAAATATTTTACATTGAACTCCTGCTTATCAATGTCGAAAATCGGTAATTTTTTACAAGATATTGGACACTTAATCTCTACTAATTTTACGATTTCGTCGTTTTCAATAACTACTCCGTCGACCGAAACCGCAAGCCATGGTTGCTCAGGAGATACAAAAAGTCCAATATTGCAGACGTGTACATCAAACATTTTTTTATATTTTTCCAGTGCCAGTTTCTCGTGTTTCAAACCATAAACTAAATTTTTGTGGGTGACTACTTTTGAAATTCGGAAATCGTTAATTAACTTTTCTATGGATTTCTTTTGCAGAGTTTTAATTTTATGCGCCTTGGAACTTCCAGTTATCCTCGGTTTTCGAGCAGCAATCCAGTCGCTATTCGTGCTCTGATTTTTCGTTCGAATACAGAGGTTTACAATTTCCAATTCTGTTAGGAAAACGAATTTCTCATAATATTGCCTCACTTGATATGAAACCATTTCTTCCTATACACAAATGACATTAATTTTGGCTAATTCAATAAAAGTTATAGCGCATGCTTCAATGCATTGGTCTTTAATTTCGGAAACGCGTTCATCGTATGATGTTTCCATTACAAGTGAACAAACTCTTTCGTCAACGCTTCGGCTTTCTTCGTTGACTATCTCCCCAATGCCGCAATTAAAACCCTTAAAATTTTCCGGAGTTAAAATGTACCGTGGAACTGCGATATTCAACTTCTTTTCAGTGTACAGGTCGGCGATTTCCATGCCCCCGGAATACATTTCTTTTGCCATTGCTGTTGTTGATGGTTTTCCCCATTCTTGCTCGACACTGGTTTTCGAACAGCTCCTGTCATTGTTTAAACGATGAATTACGGCGAAAATGTGCTTACAAGCCTTGGCAGCATTGGAAACACATTTGCAGCCGCAGTCGGTGATTTGCCGATTTTCGTTGATCGCCAAAGTAACGGCGTATATAGTGCTAACCGTCGTCTGGGCGATGACATCCGCCGTTACTGTACTTGTTCCGTTGTTCTGGACTTCTACAACTTTTTTAACATGACAAAAAGCCAACCCTGTTCCATTTTTTATGACTTTGTCCGTGAAATTAATATCATGAGTCACCGGTGAAAATCCGGTTTTTAAAACTATTTCCATTGGGACAGCGAAAGGTTATCTACAAACATTTTTTGGTCGTTATTCAAAATTGGAACGATCAAAACAAACAATTTAAACTTTATTTAAGAAATAATTTACTTACATATGTTCAAAACCAGGAAATTTACAATAACACGCGCGTACTTTCAAAAAATTTACGATTTATTGCACTTTTATATGCTACGGATACAACTTTTGACGGGAAGTGTTTTGCTCGCGCTTCGCTCAAGCGGCGCCACTTGTCGCCGTGCACATACTCTATAGATGACTTGTCACAACCAAGGACCACAGTGTCACAACCAAGGACCAAGTGTCCTTGGATGTAACATATGCAAGGGTTAGCAAAAATATTTCTAGTATCGACAATTTAGATATATTAGTTTTCTTGATCGTTTTAAATGATAGGCAATAGAACCATTTACGAGTATAAGAGATGAAAGTCGTGTATTTTACGATATTTAATACTCAATTCGACAAAAAAGAAAAAGTGTCACAACCAAGGGCACTCTCCCCTAATGAAAATGAAATTACAATTAAGCTTTTTAATAATTTTGTTCATTCAATGCAATCATCAAAGATGCCATAGTTCTTGCTCAAAACAAGTCAGATTTTTCGCGACATTAGATGAAGATTCATCACTCGCCATTCTGGATAACGTATGCCAGAGCCAACCAATCACATTGCATAAAAACTCGATTAATCGTCTTCTATTGAAAAAAACATGCGCAGTACTTTTCGTACTTGTGTGGATAGGCCGAAATAACATACAATGTATTGCCGATTAATCGAGGATTATGATTAATTGAAATGATAAGCGTCCCATAAATAATCGCCGGAAACCAAAGATAAGAAATCGATATGCAAAAGCGAAAATAACTCGAGGCAAATAATTCGTATAGACTTCCGAACAAACTTCGTAGACGTCAAATTAGTTTCGAGCGAATAAAGAGCAAGAGGAAGTGTCCACCCCGTGACAGTTTATCCCCGTGATTTCATTAGCGGCCTTCGCTTATATCATTTGCCAGGCTCTTTTCTCTCCAGGCTCTCGGTTGTAACGAGTTACATATCGTTTTACGAAATTCATGACAAGGCGCATGACGCGGGTGACAGGCCTCAATTAAGCTACATTAGGTCGTTAAGTCACGTCGCTTTACTGTTACCTATCATGTCGGAAGTGCGTTAACGAAATATAATTAGACTTGAAGATTGAAGGGGTCCTCGGAACCAGTCTCCTGTTCGACTCCGGCTGAATATCCTCGGGGCGCTCGTCGCTCATGTACGGCCCCCTGGGACGTACAGGAAATGTATTATTTTCCGTAACTCGATTCCTCGCGTTTCTCTCCCGCCGTGACCTGCCTTACTGTCAAGTGAATTACGTAAAGCGCTCATTGCATTTCCGAATTGTACTTTTTGCCACGGGAATTCGCGGATTAGGATAAGGGGTAGATGAGACGGGCCATTTGTCATGCTTAGCCAACGAGCTCAGCGTCGGAGCCATTTTTTACCTTAATGTTTCGAGGGCTATTATCAATTTTTATAAAAATGAAAACTTCTTAACTCTCGCGTTAATAATAATGGAGTCATGATTTAGTTTTGCTTGCATCGACAAACTCGCGATTCTTGAAAATTGGAAGGTAAAGCTTGAATTAATTACTTTGGAATAGTGGTACGTTATCGCTGAGTTTCCTTCAATTGAACGATTGATCGAAGCTCATTCAGGGAACTGGTAAGTTTCAGTTCGGATTGATTAACCGAAAATGTATTTCGTTCCGTTGAAGACGGTTGCACAACGGGGTGCGTAAATTCGAAATTAAACTCTGCTCCAGCAGTCGAGAATTTCGTCACAGAAGGTAATATGTTTTCCGGAGGTGAATATGCCATAAACATGTAACCTGTAACTTCGCAACGAGTCTTCCACGAGATTTAACATTGAATTATGTACTTACCACGAAACTGAACAAATAGCGGTGAAATTTCAATAATTGCATCCTCGTGACGTATTATTCGAAGAACAAAATATTCTTCCTCGCGGTGTGTCATTTGTAATTTCATGTTTGCTCCGCTTCCGGAACATCCAATAAAAATTGAAAGGATTCGCCAATGTTTCATTGGTCGCGGGAGCAATAGAAAATAGAGTCGGTATGTAATTTAAATAATTGAATTCTTGATTGTCGTTGAATTAAATGCCGTAATGGGTCCAGTGTGTTACCTGGAAAATTGTCCTAGTACTGGATTCCAGTAACCAGGACATCGAAACATGCAGATTGTCATTATTTGACGTGTGAAGCGCAACTGTTTCGCAAGTAGTCCACGTAGGAATTATCGTAATGTTTAGCGGACAGTTATTTTGAAAGAAAATTCAATCAGCGTAGCTGATGACCCGCGCGTCCAATTTGCTTTACAGCACGTGCTACCGAGTCGTTCATTATCGTAATGGACACCATAATTCAAGAAATGTTTCTACATCGATGCGCAAACTTGCTAACTTTTTCAAACGACCGCGAAAAAACACAAACATCGTTAAAATCGAACATCGCGATATTGGATATTCAGATTTGTACAGTAGTTTTTAGTTTTTTGAGTAAGCAGTTTTCTTCGCGATTTCGTACGTGGAAAATGATCGGGACTGAAATGGGAGAAAGCGGTATTTTCATTTCGTCCTAATTATGGCGGTTTTTTATTCATTCTTTTTGCGAATTTAATAAAACCGTGCATTACTCCAACTTTACTCTTTGTTTTTGCGTGCTTGCGGACGGGGGGGAAGGGGGGGAGGGGGTTCATAGTCAGCGGCGCGATATCTCGAGACGACCAAAAGCAATTTACGAGAAGCTACCTCCTGTCTCGAGATGCCGTCCATTATGCACTTCCGTTCTCGGGGCTTTGTTTTTGCCGAGGTTAAAATCTTCATTATTGCGCGCTTATTTTTACAAGCCACCTTAATGCGACGCGAGCCCGTTTGATTTCTTGGCAATTAAAAACGTAGTTGCCAACTCAATACACTCGGGGCCTGTCGAATGAAAATAACGAGCATCTGAGGCTGAAGGGAAAAAAGCTCGAGCGCCAGATGAGTGAATAACAAAAGCCAGTAAATAAGCATTTGCTAGAGGCGGCCAGTAATGAAGCACTTAATCATTAATTAACATATTTTCAAAGCGTCGTAGTAAGACGCTGTTTTTAATTATAGATTCAATTACACGTGTTGAAATTTTGATTATGATTGTCCGATTTTTTTGTTAACTCGCGCCAGAGTTATGTAAATTAACTGGGAAATAATTTATGCCATGATTTAGGATGCGCGTACAACTTGTGATGTAAATTAAGTCGGAGCATCTTCAACGTGGTTATGCATTATTAGAGCAGCCGAGTAATTAATGGCAAAACATGTTGGACACATAAATATTTTAAAACTTTCATTTCATTTGTTTGCTATCCTCTGATTGAATGATTAATTGATTGGAATTGTAAACTTCACCGTGACAACGATACATAAATTATTGTTGAACAAAGTGCGCCGTAATTACATAAATGTTTGATAAGGTACTTCTTCCATTATTTAAACATTATTAGGTCATAGCTGCTTTGACATAAATTTTAAAGATCTGCTAACTCAGTGCGCGAATTTGAGCGGAACTCGGAGCTTTTGATGTCGACGAAACTTTGATGTTGGGTATTCATTGTGGCGAATTAATATCTATACGAAGAATCTTTAGCTGTAACGCGAATAAACGAAACTTCGTTTCCAGATCAGATAATCGATTTTCAGCGTACGTTTATTCAACTATCACCGGGCTTAGCATAATCACAAAAAGCTCACGGTGTAAAATACACGGCAGTAGTTAATGTAATTCATTCGTCCGCTCTCCCCACGAAATACATTTCCCGAATGTCCATTAACGATGCTTCGTACGTAATTTTCATATTTCTCCGGTTGACATTCGCAACGGATCAAAGGAAAATAATTCAACGAATTTCCATTTGTACGAAACGAAACGTATTTTCTCCCTTTTATAGCTTTGCAAATTTTGACAACGGAGCGGGCTCGTGTTATTCGTGAAATTA
This sequence comes from Zelostemma sp. ZL-2020, assembly GCA_022816865.1. Lineage (NCBI taxonomy): Eukaryota > Metazoa > Arthropoda > Insecta > Hymenoptera > Platygastridae > Zelostemma > Zelostemma sp. ZL-2020. Next base: position 33,739 of record JABFQM010000222.1, on the reverse strand, counting down.
ACTCACGTGACTGCTCGCCGCAAAGTTAACTTACATGTGGGAATGCAAATACGAGGGAGGCGCGTGTCACAAACGCTGCTTCGCGTAGGTGGAACGGTACCGTTAATGCTTAAGACAAAGATAGAAATGAGCTGCTAACCATTGCAAACAAAGCAGCTATTATTGCATCCCGGCACTTTGACGTACGTCTACCTGAATTTCCGTGGCACATCATTCCGTGTTTTATAAATGAAATCTTGCGGATGTATTTTATTTTCGAATATATGTTAAATGTGAAATATCATTTCAACTTTTCCTCGGTACGTCTGAACATGACAATTTTATATTCGGTTTTATCCGTTCTCAAACGCAGTTGATATTTCGTTTGCGTTATACAGTAATGAAAACGAACATGTTATTTCGCAGGCGATGAAAAAGTGACAAATGACGAGTCATCGGGCCGTTGAAAAGTGAATATTTTACGTTCATTAATCACGCGAAATAATACGAATGTATAATTACGCATGGAAAGTATGTGTCGGGCGTATTTACACGATCTGTAGGATGTGATTGAACTTTTAATCCGAACGCCCACGTCGCTGCAGGTAATAAATGCTTACGTATTGTAGAAGCGCAATTTATCGCATCGGGAATTGTGATTGTTTGATTCGAAGTGGGAAATACCTTTCGATGTAGACTACTCAATAAATGACATTCTTCGACGTATTTATTTTCCAAAAATGCTTCGATCGCGCTCGTTCCGTACCTTGTTTTTTTCATCAAAATTTTGAGTACGGTTTTGACTGAATTCCACGACTTGATTTTTATTACAGCGCGTAGCGCGGTAGTACAAAACGGCGTGAGATAACGGCCCCGCAATGAAAACCCCTGTAATGGACGAGGATTCAATCTTCCCACGAAGCAGTGAAAGTGAGCTCCGTCGAGATTGGTTCACGTGTCAAGCAACACTTGCCTCTGCTTTTGTGCAGCCTCTGCCACATCCTCTGCGGCATGGCCGAGTGTTCAAGGTAGCCTATTGTTCTGAAGGGATTGAATCGTTGCCGTTAGTCGTCTAGAAAGGTCGCGAGAAGTTGGGCAACTTAGTCCAAAGGCAGAAAGCATTTGGCAAATATGCCACGTCTTCGACCTCTGTTTTTTCATCTCGTTCCTCCGACCGACGAATGTTCATGCAAAAAGTTCAATCGCATTAGTTCTTTCGCAAGCGGGAATCTTATTTTAGTTCGCTGAAAATGAGCGAGAGTAAAAGCTTTTTATGAATCCGATATTTTTCAAGAATCGAATTTCGCTCTAGAAAATCTGCGCTTTTCCGGTGTTGTATTATTCTTTAATGCGGAATGTGATGGACGACAATGCCGCGTTCCACGGCTTCCTTCATGCACCACAAAAGTATCGTCGTCGCTTCTAATGGACCGAAATGGAGCTCGCTGCATTTTATATTCATAAACAGCTTTCGAGAGTGTGCGTGTGTTTTTATCTCCCTTTTCCCGAGTCTCTAGTTGCGTTTTTTTTCCAGAAAATATCCGGCGTGTTTTATTTCAATTGGAGTTTAAATTTTTCGATTTTTGCAAATTTGGAAAACGAAATCGAGCGTTTTACTGAATAACGAGAGGTTCTTGTAAAAGCGGTAGAAACATCGATAGAACTCGAACGGGTGATTGATCGACTGTTGAAAAGTCTGAAGAGAGATCGATATCGAGCGACGTTATGGAACACTACCACATCGGCATCATCCGATTCAACGACCTCACTCGAGAGATATCGCGGTTTGTACTTTTGCGTAAGATGCCGCGGAGTTTTTTCAACGGTTAAATTAAGCGAAACGTTTTTCCCAAAGGTCACGACAGTTAACAAATTTCCAGAGGCTCTGAAACGCGAAGAATTCTGAATTCTTGACACTCGCGTAGACATGAATTTTCAAATGAATGTATTGAAAATATATTTATTATTCGATTTTCATGACACATCTCGCTACAAGAATAATGTGTTAGTCGTATACAATTTGATACTTGTGTAAGAACAAGAAAATTGTTTCGTCTTCAAGCTGATACTCGATTCTCTCGACATCAAAAGGATTCTTCGAATTTCATTTTCACCCGGGTGTATCGTTACTTTTATTACAGTTGCTTGGCTTAAATTAAATATATTCGACGTCGTTCTTATATTACAGAAGAAACACGTTATCGGATCCTTCCATGTTCGCTAAGGTAATGCCACTTTGTAGAAACTTGTATTTCAATTCGAATAATCTCATTCGCATTCATCCTAGTGTATAATACATTCGCTTACACTTTCCACGTAAAAATATACGTACTAACAGCGTGTACAGGCACATATTACCACATTCGAATTTCTTTCCAAATTTTGAGTAAAAAAGTTGCATACTACATTATGCATGAAAAATAAATAAATTCGAAGTATCGATGTGTGAAAAAAACATAAAAATATCAGCAATTCCGAGCATGCCTGTTCACGCGATACGTATTTTCACACCGGAAATCTAAAATCTCGGACCCCGCAAATGCAAAGTGGAGTAAATTAATTGCTTATCGGTATAGGTGACGTTTATAAAAAAAATTCCGGAGTACCGCCGTTGCTGATTCTTCGAGTTAAAACCTAGTAACCTTGGAAGGCTCCTCCGCCTCCGCCTCCGCCACCGCCTCCGCGGTTGGGCAAGTCGTAACGCGGCGTGCCCTCGTAGGAAACTTGGGCTGTGAATCCGTTTTTCCAGTCGGCCGTGTAGCGGACGAGTTGGGTTCGCCCATCCGGGAGTTGTATCTTGTATTCCCCGCGAACAACGTCACCGTCGCTAATCGCGTTGTGGGAATAGTCGTTCCCGAACGCGTCATCCTTCACAGCGTAATTAAAGTCGTACGGCATCCCAGGTTCATGGACGTGGTTCTGCGGAAAATCAAAATTTTTAATCTTCCGTCAACGCTTATTTTATGTCCTTGGGAACAATTGTGATTTTTCGGTTTTCATAGTACATAATCGATTATCATAGTACTTCAAATTTTTCGCTCATCGTGAACATCAATTGATTCGTTTTGGTTTAAATGACTGAATATTTTTCTGAGTGTAATTATTGCGCTATCGATTTGACGAGTCTTTCACACGGTTGATATAGACTTATAGACATACGAGCTTAGTTTTATACGTTTTGTCGTTGTTCAATCGATGACGACTGTCCATAATTTGAATAGCAGAGACAGTTATAGACGATTGAACGCGTTGATCGACGACTCGTGCGGAGCAAAACGAATTCGCGGTCGTCCATGACTCACGAGTTTGTCGCAGCACGGCACGTCGATTAACACTTTTGCAATAAAGGGATCGCGACGGGTTGTCGGGAGTTTGTCAAACGGTCTTCGTTTATTCTCCGCTCCGTCTATTCTCTTGACTTTTAAGCGCTTCGCGTGTTTTATGCGAGAAAATCAATTTTATGCAACATTCTCGTGTCGAAGAATGTTCACTTCGACTCGAATTGCGTTTTCGCCACATTTTTTTTACTAAATTTGGACTGTCAAGTGAAAAAGTATGCGATAGAGGGTGCAATTTTCTATACTTAAACTTTAATTATCTATGCAATAACATGTTTGTAATGAGCGTTGCGTAAATTTCGTTAACTCGCAAAACAAAATTATCCAATTTCGCTTTCTAATTCGTTACCAACGCAAACGTTGCATTGCTTTTTTATTTGATGACGTTCATCGCAATACTTGGAAGATATTTAATTTTTAATACACGCGTTTCATCTTCGAAAAAAATGTCGACTTTCGTAAACCAGATCGCGATGCTGTTTTAAAACTTCTCCTTTCGATCGATTATGTCTGAATCTTCCTGGATCAAGATCTTCGGAGATTAGAATCTCATGGAGATATCTCAATCAACGAAGCGAACTCGTTAGACGATCTCGTAGGAAGAAAACTGAGACGAATAAACCAAGCCGGCGTTAACGAATACCGTCTCTCGCATGGCGCGTACGAAAGGCGATAAAATCAGCCGATCGCTCGATTACTCAGCGTCCTCGAACGCCTCGGAAAGACCACCTTTCCTCTAATCAAGATTAATGGAATCCGACGTAAACTTTATTACCATTAAAACGAAGGCTAATTATTCAATTAATTAAGCTTTCAATCCATAGAACACGTAACGTTACTCACGTCGTGGCCACCGCCGATGGTGTTGGTGTTGGAACCGGAGCCGGTGTAGTCAGGGAATCCTGGAGTTGGTTTGGGTCCGGGTGCGGGGTACCCACTGCCTCCAGGCCTCTGACCCGGTGTTGGGAATCCTGGTCTTTGACCCGGTGTTGGGAATCCTGGTCTTTGACCCGGTGTTGGGAATCCTGGTCTTTGACCTGGTGTTGGGTATCCTCCTCCTGGTGTCGGGCGAGGTCCGGGTCCAGGGAACGACGGCGGTCTCGTGGGAGACGTGGGGAAGGTCGGCGGCGGTCGTGGCGGTCCTACCGGCGAGGTCGGGGGCCGCAGCGGAACCGATGGCTTGTTGTAGTCGTATCCTTTCGTGGGTTCTGGCGGTAGATACGTGTTGCGTCTAGTTCCTGGTGGTAGGTCTCCTACGACTGCGATCACTGCCAGACACAACAGCGTCGTCTGTGGAAAAGAAAGTCGTTAAATTTCGAGAATTATCTTCGAAGAGGATTTGGGATTTACAGATATCAAATAGATCTCGTTATGCAGGAGCGAGAATTGCAAACGAGGTGAAATCTCTCGAAACTTCGATTCCATTATATTCGAACGAATAATCCTGAAATAGCAATTACATAACCCGGATGAAAGTCACGCTTCTCCGTGCGTCGAGGAAGGAAAGGCGAAAAAGCACGATTGCAGATTAAGTGCACGCGATTAATCCTCATTTAGCGCAGCCCGGGCGAAACTCGGGGAGTTCATCGTTTCTCGATTAAAAGAGCCTGTATTTCAATGTCGTGATCCCGCATTCATTTGTGATGCAGAGTTCGCTGCTAATAGCCGCCAAGGCAGTCTATTGCGACCGCTCCTCGTTTTCTTGTCGACTCGCGCAGTGTAGCAACTCTGTTGTAGTCCGCTTGAAAAGTTTACACGGGCTCGGTTTTATCGTATGCATCCGCGAGTCGCGGACTTACGCGCTTAAATCTCTCGATGCTGTTGCTAACTTGCAATAATTCTTCCATCCCGTGGAATAAGTTAACTAGCTTATCGAGATTTATCGGCCGGGGATTAAAAATCCGCGCTGTAAATCAGACCCATTTTTCAACATTTTAATGTCGACACTCGTGGCCATGACAAAAGACGATGCGCCGCTCGGAATCGTCGTTTGTCCCTACCCGAAAACCTCCCGGGGAAAGAAAAAGGGTCAAACCTCGTTACGCGCTCGTCTCTTCGAGTGCCATTAGCGCAAATTGCCGAGATGATACCATTAACATTACGTAATAATGACGACGATCGACGTTCGACACGCTGGAATTGAGAAATTCGATATTACATTTTACATGATTTCATTCGCACTTACAGCTGGTATTTTCATTTTTTACCATAGTTATCTTAATCACTCGGTTTCGAAACTTGTTTTTCATGCACCGTTGTAAAATTTTTCTTGGAAAACTTTGCATTTTTTGAGCTGACTGGAAAACTCGTGAAAATCTTGAACGTAATTGAGAGACGAATAATTCATTGGCGATTGATTAACTTGTTTTGTTGTAAATATCAGAAGATAATGTGAAATAAGATACGTTTAACGGAAAGCACACGGTATCACTTGTACAGAACAGCAATAATTACTCTGTAATTTACGATACCACGCTTCACTGTGCGATATTACTCTCTAGTAATTGTAAAGTTGAAAGATAAAACGTACCAACCCACATTTATGATTTCTCAGTTACCTAAGTGCAGCGTCTGCACTATTGATTCTGCAACATTTCTCGAAGATCAACGCAATGCAGCGAATAACGAAATGAATTATCGAGTAACGTCAGCACTTACAACCAATGATGAACTTCATTCATAAAACTTCATTCTAGCGCAGTTAATTAGAATGCAACACTCGGGAATGTCTTTCGTCCGATGAAATTCTTGATTAAATAAATTAGGCAAACAGTTTCCAGAGCAGCAGGCAAACTATGCACTTTTTGGAATTAAGAAACTGGGCTTCGTACGCTGAGAACGGTTTTTTTTCTCGACGATAAATAACGCTAAATTCATTTATATCGCGTTAAGAGGAGGGAAGTGGATTTCTCAACTAGCCCACAGGACACGCGAACTTTGGTCATTATGGTAATGTTTCATAAATATTTCAACAGTGAGCAAACGCGCGTTCCGGTTTCCATACCGCATCATGCTTTTTTACGGCACACGTTGATTCCGAACACGAAACGACTCCTTGAATCTTGACGCGTTTGTCTGAAAAGTCCATCGAAACAATGTGTCGTAATTTTCATTTCTCCCTCGTCCTCTTTCTTCTCCTTCGCTTCGCGTTTCTATTCTCAAAATAGCGCGCAACGGGTAAATGAAATTTCCATGTTCCTGAAATTTTAATCCCATTTCGCACGTGGACAAGAATTCCGCTTCTCACAATCTGATTTTCTCCGTATCTTAGTCCAATCTCGTCGCGCTCGCTACTTCAGCCATAAACTACGAGCACTCCGAGGGGAATCTGTATTCAATAAAACGGGTTATTGAGCTTCCTCGCAAGGCCTATCGAGTAGAATAATTCATACATCACTTTCGTTTACGTATACGAGAACCGAGGAACGCTGGAAATAACACGTGGATTCGTTCACTGCAGGGAATCGTCATGATCGATGGGAAATGCTACTTTATCAATATTTTACCTTTTCAACGGAGTCTTAGTTCGTATCAACTGGAATGTACTCTTTCTTCGGCTTCCATTTCCCATTGATCGCCGAACGAAACAAATGGATTTTATGAAAAAGCTTGACAATGAAGTTTTCCCGAGAAATCTTGTACGGTGATTAATGCAGTGTGGAAATTGCGATAATTTATGGCAAACCGAGTAAAGCCTGCTTAATTCGTTTTATTTTGGTCCCTTTTTTTACTACAAGTCATAGCCAATTTTTGTACTTTGTATATTTCCTTTTTTGTCGAAAAATATCTTCATTTTTATGGAAGATTCGAGAAGTTAGGTACTACGCTTATTTTTTTTCGCAGTGTTCACTGCATCGAGGTGCATCCGTAGATGTATATAGATCTATTCATCGAGGACTATTTTGCTTCTATTAACAGGCAGAGACCAAGCCAATAAAAGCAACCAGTTTATTCCGTCGCGACTCTCCGTATTTACCAAGTTATTTTTTTGTTTCTCTCTTGGCGCTTTTGCAAGCGCTAACCTAATTATTTAGCTGAGACGGGCTCGCATTAATGTTAAAAAATTGAGACCGAGAATGATTGGAAAAGTAGCTGATCGCGTAGAAAATTTGCTTTTATTGAATTCCGTTCTGCTTGATTTTCAGTGCATTATAACGATTTTTTTCTAATAAATATGAAGGTAATGTAATATCAACGTAACGTGCAGTAAATAAAAAACAAAAAAGTATCTGAACTGGCTTCGATGCAAAATTTGTCATTTCTAGATAAATTATTGAAATGGAATATTATTGAAAGAAAATTAAACACATTTTGTATATTACGATCAACGAAATTTGTTTTGAAATTATGAAATCAAGTTTTCGTTACAATTTGATTTTGTGTCGCGTATCTTTTTATTTTAAGGTTGAAAATTACCGCTTATTAATTTGCGTAAAAATTACAGGCAATGAGTTAATTTATGTTCAGTTTTATTTCATATTATATCTCATTCTTTATCATACCAATTTGAGCAATTACTGCAATCGTGTAATTTCATTCATCTTTCTGTTCGAGTTAAAAAGCGCAACTTTACCACTTTTTTTTCCTCGCTGTTTAAGTTCCAATCCTCAATGTTATTAAACGTTCAATTATGCCAGGAAAAATATTGTTTCACACTGCTGGTAACTAATTATTAGTAATTAAGACCGTCATTTGTTTAATCAACTCTTCTGATAAAGCATTGTTTAACTCTTTTACTCTGGGATGCGTTTCAGTATTTGAATGTCATTCACAATCGAATTGAGTTTTTCCAAAAAACAAAAAAAGTTCTCATTTCATTCATGAACGATCGAGATTTATATAGAATTATTCTAATCACGAATAAAATGATGGTATGTGAATTATGATCGACGATATTAATAATCAGCAATCATCATCGTTAACATTAATTTTAAAATTATCTTTCTAGCAATATTCAAATGAATGTCCAATCAAGCGAAACATCTCATTTATCACTAACAAGAATTGCAAACTACCACCAAAAGTACTCAAGTTAATTTCCTCCACTCCATTATTACTTTGAATTTTCCAATATCATCAAAAACCAACGTGCACAAAACAATAAAAAGGTGTAAAGCCAGATCAGCACCGACTATTCGAGGATTTTTTCCCACGACACGAGTCATCCAAAACTGGCAATTTAAGTTTGAAACACATTCGCAGTCTTACCGACTCGTACGAATCAACACTATCAAGCACTACGGAAAACCCGTAACGAGCACCATTGTGAACGTCCTCAATCAGTATTTCGATCAGCGTATTTCTTCGAATTAATTCACCCGAATTCGAACTCGCAATAATTATTGGGAGTTGGATGACGTACAACGATCGAGGGGGGTGGTTTGTTAACACTGTTAAACACTGCTGGAAAACCAATAGCACCGCGGCGACGAGTGCAGTGAAAACTTAACGAGAGTCTCGAGCAGTGTATTTCCGCACCCTCTACGAATTTATCCACCCCTTTAGCCGAGATACCGAGCGCCGATTCCCGGCGAGGAGAGGCAATCGTAACTTCTCGTAGCACATTATCTCTGCGTCAGAGGCTGCGTTAACGTGTCTCGGCCTGTCTGCATCCTCGACAACTTCCTAATAATATGCCGAGACGCGCGAGTGCACCTGACTTCTCACGACGAAGCCGAGAACATTTAGTATCGGCTCTTTCTCGAAAGTACGACGTACCTGTACGTGAAACGCGCTCCCGAGCATATTGACGAGGCCGTTGTCGTTGCCGCTGCGAAGTTATCGGTAACAAGCGCGGATGGGTCTTCGGATACACTTGTCCCGGCGCCTCACCGGGCTGCGGGATATAACGCGGCTTCTCCCTTTCTCTCCCCCGTTCAAACGAGCTTCACAATCGGTCGTTCCTACGCGCCGGCAAGTTTCTATGAATGAATGAATATGCATGTGACGACGGCCCGACGGCGGATAGAGTCGGCGGGTAACTGCTCGGGATCCCGGCAGCTTGTGTTTATATAGCGAGAGCCTTAATAAGATGATCCTTCGCGGTACATAGGAGCAAAGAGGGGCGATTCCCTTTACCTTGCAAGCGTCGCCTCCGAACTCGGCACAGAGACCAAGAGACCGAGAGAAGACGAACCACGCTCTATGCGCCGTCCACCTTTGCATGCTTATCCGCTCTCTAGTGACATCTTTTACCTCTTCGATGGGGTCTCGAGGCTTTGACTATACATTGTTTCCAAGGCTTCCATCAACTTCCTGGCGATGGCGACAGATTTTTGTCGCTCCGTTTTCTAACGCGCCGGAACATTATTTGAAAATTTGCGGACATAATTTCAACGACTTTCAACGCGAAGTATGCAGTTTCCAATTTACATTTATGTCTTCCTTCGTAACGCTGCGATCGTTACATTCTCGTTAGAGATCCAGAAGTTGGGGGATATTTCGTAACGCGCACGGAGGAGCTGTGATATTGCACGGGTTCAATTAGGCGTAATTTCGTGATGACTAATTACGCGGATCGATTTTCTTGTTTCGTTTCGATTTTTACACTCGAATTACTTTCTAAGCAGAACAATATCTCATGCGCCACCTTTCTCCGCTGACACGTAATCCTGGTTCTCATGTACTGGATAATAAGGGGTATCGAATTTGTTAGCAAACATAATGACACAATGATTATGCCTTGCATCGTTAAAGATACGTACACGTACGAAGGTTCAATTGCTTTATTCGATGATTTTATGGATTACGAGGTATCTGGTCTTTGACCGATTCCCAAGCACACTTTCCACTGCTTGTAATACAACGAGGAAAGAAACGTGTTCGATTTATTAGGATCTTTAATTGCCGTGGAATCTTGCATTCCACGAGCTTCGAGTCGTCTTTATGAGAAGAAAATTTATGCATTGAAACGTGAACTGTACAGCCACGAGCTTCTGGAATTGTACAACCACGAGCTTTCAGCCATGGGCGTAATAAACCACATGCTACGGCCGTCTTTTTGGTCCAATAATGGAACTTTCGTAATACCTTTCGATTCAAAGGCAAGCCAATTGATAGAAAGTCCGTGACACACGCTGATACGGCACAAACCTGGGTTCAGTAGTGCGTACGTGCGTGAAAAGCAGAAAAAGAAAAGCTTTGCCTGCCGAATAGGACGATTCATGGGGGCTTCATTTTCATGCACTGACTAACTTTGCGCCTGTAACGATGTAATCGTTCTTGTTTGCACGTTTCAGCTTTCGTTATTCCAACAAAACCTTGAAAAAGAGCTTTGAAAGGATTTTTTTTAATTTGCTGCAGCGAGCGGCCTATTCCTGATTTTTTAGGATGTGGGAAAATAGAGTTTCTGAATTCATGTGTTTATGTACTGAGGGCCAAGTTCGGAGGTTGCCTTCTTAGTTTTTTATCATCATTCCATCTCAATTTTCAATGATTCCGTAAACGATTCAATGAATTTATTGTCCATCACACCTAGAAAAAAGTGTTGCTAGCCTAGGGAAATGTATGGCGTGTAAATGACTTTTCAGTATTTTATGTTGACAAACTACATCTTCTGAAAATTGCCGGAAGCTCGAAAGTGAAAGGTCGAAAAACGTTGATGATTAAAACTATGCTGGATGATGAAACCTTGGTAAAAACCGCCAGATGATGATGGAAATCAAATCTTGGCTTGTTCAAAAATTGTAACGTCATAGATCATAAGATGGTTCAAACTGGGTCGACCTGGGAATGTTCCTCTCACTCATTCAAGGCCTGGTATTCTAGAAGCGACGTACGTAACGTGTAGTAATCGAAATGAGCCCTTGTTTCACATCCGAGAAGTCGCATCTTCAGTTTCTTTTGCGTAAGAACGCATCGTTTGATCTTGTTGCGTCTTCTGTTAAAGATCACGTTCAGTAATGACATTACTCCATAATCGACGTCGTCTGTGCCGGCGAAAGAGGACGTTTCAGATCTCGTTAAGGCTAATTATTCTTGATCGAGCGCCTGAGCAACCCCAGTGCGTTTCCCAAGAAATTCATAGTGCGTAATGTGGGCAGGATGCTTATCCTCTCACCTAATTATCGGGGATGGGCACTTTGAATAATAAAATTTCAATTGCGTACGTCAACTTACGACGAAATGCCGTAATACATTTTACCACCAAGTCTGAATAATCGCAGGCGATTACTAATGCATTTTCGAAATTTTTTCCGTATTTGTTGGCCCGTGGAATCCAAATTGGAACTCCATAAGTGAACTTGCTCGTAACTCTTTTCTCTTGTTGAGAAAAGGTAGTAAATAAACGGTGTGTAAACAGATGCATCGGTAACGCTGATGTTAATATAGATAACAAGAAGATGATAGATAATAATACCTAATGATTCGTCCATTTATATATAGGATGAATGCATGTTAGTTTACCAGCTTATCATCAGTGTTTAGATTGCTTCTTGTGCAAAGAATGCTTCGCATTTTTGCTCTCGGCTCATTAAATCTCTATGCAGTTGCGTCGTAAGCACGATACTTGACTTCGAATTTCTTGATAAAGAACATTTTTGCATTCAATTTAATTTTTTCAGTTCATTTTTTAATCATAGTTGAAAACCAAGTTTGTAATTGCTACTTTGAAAAAATGTCAAAATGAAATTAGAACAGATTATCGAGTTACAAAATTTAACAATTTCCAATCTCAAGCGGTTCAAAATTTTCTTCAAATTTGGTTGAGAATATGAATGTAAATCGAAGACATTTACACGTGGGGAATTAATACATCAAGTATAATTAATAATTACAAGTGAGACATTGATTCGTTGTACATGGTGGAAAAGTGCTTGAATGGAGGACCATAACGAAAGGTGGACCATACAAAGGCAGAAACAAGTGGCGTGCTCACATGAATGAGCTGACATTTTGCAGGTTGCGGTGGTTGTCTATGTTACACGATGTACACTGCGCAAAGAGCTAATCATCGGGCGAGGGGGTGGGAAGAGAGATCAAATTGCCGCTGAGAGGCCGCGCAGTTAATCGCGGGACGAGTAGCGAAGTTCTTGGATTTAGGTTCCGAGAGCAATTACGAGCGATTTAATGTGTCGAGTACTTAACGATCCCTTGGAACTGAAAACTATAACTAACATATGGTACCGTGACATTCTTACGCATCTGGATCGTTTTGTAATCAATTAGTAATTACGGTCAATTTCGCCTCAGCACTTTTGGTCTCGTCTGCATTTTTAACGTCTTCATATTGTTGAATCAATTGAAGAGCGAATTTTATTGAGACGAGGAATCTTCGGACCGTTTTGTTCTGCCCTTTACTGTTTCCAGAAACGTCAGGAAACGATAATTTATGACAATGAGCCGAAGCCGCCCATGCTGATGAACGCAGTGAATTATGAGTTACGTCATCCTTCCCTTGTTTTTTCCGCTTCGTTTCGGTGAAATCATTTTCTCGTAAAAAAATTATTAAATGTCAAAGAGTCAGAGATTACTCATGGGGCCTAGAGCAACAACGACCTAGCTTTTCTTGGATGAAAAATGTCTGCGAATTATACATATGGCGATCGATCTGAATTCACAGCGCACTTCGACGCTTCGTTGCACAATCCCTCAATAGGTTACTGTATAAAGAGCAGTGAAGAGTGTTACTTTGCGTTATTGAAATATATAAAGGTACGTCATATTAAATGAAAATGTTTCACACAATTTGCATGCACTTTTCTATGCCTCAAGTGCAGCCGTACTTTTACACCTATTTCTTTGTTCGAGTGTGCTCCTTTTTCCACGATTCGTTTTATAGTATTTTCATTCGCGGATTTTACATTGTTCAGGTAACGTAATTACGTCGGTAAACACAATTTTTCAGTAATATAATTACGACACTGAAGTTTAGATTGTCGTTACCTTCGTGCAGTCGTAGTGTCGTACGAGTAGTTTCATTATCTTCTTATTGCTTTTCTAGGTGTAACTAGAAATATCTTACGCCCGCAAACTTTAGTATATAGATTATTGCGATTGCCGGAAAAGGTTAAATGCATGGATCTTTTGTAATTTCGTTCGTATTGCCTTCATCAAACCTTGTGCAGGCGGTAGAAGTAATTTTGCAGAAGACAAACTTGGAAGGCACATAAGGGTACGGCGAGAACGTGAATTATTTTGTACGTGACTTAATATTGCGGTAGCAATGAGCCGTCTACTACGGCAATTGCGCAAATAAACTTGGGTTAATTTGTTTTGTTCGTCAAATAAAACGACTGGTATTACTTTTGGCACTGGAATACGGACTTCGCAACGATGAATTTTGTTGTACCGTGATAAAACGCGCAAAAAATGAGCTCGTTGATTGGAGTTTATTGCTGGAAAGAATTCGTGCATCCCGATTGCAACACTTTACCGTACGAATTAGTAAATCACCACACCTACTTGTCCGTCAATTCATATTTTCCACCGAAGTGCGTGGGCGTGGGATAAATACACGGCATGGTTCTCGATGATTCGCCGAAAAACGCGCGCTGTTCGATTTAACTACGAGCGAACAAAAGTAATTAGTTCTGCTTTTTCAACTTTTTTGAATTTTAAATTGGATTAATAACGAGTTTGGTAATTAATAAATTTGTTTCCAATATTCACGCTGCCTTGGATTATTCGCGTTCCGGGGACAAACGGGTCACGTGCATTAACTTTTTGTCGGCGTACGATAATAACGATGAAATTGCAATTATGCTTTAAAATGCAGATTTTTTGCAATTTCACATGAATTTTAAAGCCGAGGGAGGAAGTCGGGAATTTTTTGCATTTAATCTCATGTAATTCTTATTTGAAGTTTCATCTACTTTGCTGTGTTTGACATTAAGCCGATATACGTCCTCGCAAGTGACACGCTTTTTCGTGCGAGTCACAAGTAGTTTGCATCCTTTTCCCTCCGCGCGCTCGCGCATTGTTCTAGCGCTCGTGACATTTCGCCCAGGTTAACCTTAAGGCTAGCGTTCCAAGATCGTTGCTCCACGGTTGCGTGACCCGTGTTACGTAAGGGGTGACAACCGAAAGCGAGCAAAAAGAAATTCGACAGCTCTTGTAATTCGGACTGACGAGACCCCAAGTCTGCGCTCGGAACGACTTGGAATCGTGCAATGGACCAAGAGAAGTTTTGAACTTCCGTGTCCTCGTAACTGAAGAAACTTGCAACAGATACAGACTATTCTTCGAAAAAGTACGCTGAAAATCGAGAAAACGGAATGAGAGAAATGATAAAACGTATCTCTTAAACTGTCCTCGAATTGAATGAAAAATAGCAATCCCACGCGGAGGAAAATTTCTTTTCTCAACTTTGAATGAACTTGCTCGACGTACCGTAATGGATTAAAAACTTGCGTCACTCATCGTTCAACAGTATACACATTTTCGGTTATTTAAAAACTAGTTGAACCAAGAAGTGTGAATTTTTCAAAATTCATTTTCTTGTTTCTTTTTTCATATTTATATCACTTTAAAATACTGTTTTCAAATTATTCAAAATTTTTATGTTGGCAATTAAATATTGTAATGAACTATTGCCGATTATTTAAACCTACAAACACATTTTTTTCAATCGATTTATGGTCTTTTAAAGTTCTATCAAAGTACGTGTTTTTTTCTCAATTTCTGCGTCAAATTATTAATATTTTTCGAATTGAATAAAAACTCGGTGGGCTTACGATTATGAATTCACGTAATGCAGTCTTTTCGTTGATGTGCACGAAATATCCTGAATACGAATTGGCGCATTCTTTTGAAATGCAGAAAAAATAGTTTGGCCATGAGGATCATTGTCGAGTGTCGAAGCATATTTATGCATGCTGGTATGGCGCTTAGTTTGTAAAGATTTCGCATTCGAGAGAAGCATCGGTCGTTCCGCTCGATTGCACACTCTTCCTCTCGCACCTCGGTAAGTACAGAGACAGGGCTACTGCGGCAAACTGAATACGCGATGTTCTCGCACAAAGTAACTCGACGGCAGTAACGGTGCGACTCACATAGACAGAACAAACCATAGATGAGGTGGAACGCGCACAACTGATGGGCTTTGGGCGCGAACTACGTTTATGCATCCCGTAAAGTGCATTTCGCAGTTTGCTACGGTATAATGTCAACATATAGAATGCTTCTAAACGTTTACAGCATTTGTACGAGTGGCTCTGCTTATTACGTTCGAGTTCAACATCATTCAAAACGTTGGAAATTTGTTAGCAAATTTCAGGCGCTACACTCGATGTATTTCTTTTGAATTTACAGTACGTATCTTGGCCCAAAAATACATTAATGTACAATAGTTTTCTGTGAATTTTAATGACCAACATTGATTGTTTCAATAACCGAAATTCACGAATTTGTAATTTCCGAAACTGAAAGTAATCCTACTTTGTTCTTTGTCCAATGATGATAAAATGTAGCGAATGAAAGGCATTGTGATTACGAAGTCACGTGAGCCTTAATGCGCTCAAAAGCATCGAAACCGAGCGGTTGAAACGTGTTTGTTGTTGGTCCGAGACAATGAATGTCTACTATTCTACGTGGAACGTGGATGATAGTGACATTCGGAGTTACCTGTAGTTGAGAAACTCACGCCCTGCCGGCCAAAACTTTCGTGATCAGAGAAGGTCCAGGCAACAGAGGCACTCTGTCGGATTAGCGAGGCGAAGCAGAAAAACTAACTACGGGAAATACAAAAACAAGTGAAAGAGGGAATGAAAAAATTTAATTTTCGCAAATAAAGAGCCGGACTCGTAAACCGACAGCGAAATGACTGTCGCGAATAACGCGGCTCTTCGCTGTCCGTTGTTTACCCTTTTTAACAGTATAACTTTAAATAAAAATGAAAACTTTTTGGTCCCGGAAAATTGCAAATATTTTGCGACTCTTTTCACGGTGAAAGAGCACGTTTCCACTTTTATTCCGCGAATGTTCATGAAAGACGAACCAAACTGGAACTCGAAGAGAGCAATTTTCAACTTTTCAATGGAAAACCGTTTCCGTTGTAATTTTCGAGTCGAATCTTCCGAATGTAGAAAAGGTTAAATCGGGAGGAAAACCCTGAATTTTCGCTCTGTGAGAGGGGAAGAAGCCAAGCGTAACGTTGAAATTCGCACGACGCCAGTGACTTGAATGGAAGGTTATAAGTATTGAGGCTGCCATCCGACTTGTCTTGTCATAGCTGAAGCCGCACGCGCGTCTTCTTTGTCTTGTAGCTCATCTAAGCATCCAGGCATTCCCTCGACTGGGATGAAAGTGAAAACTTGGCTGTGCTCGCGCGAATGACCTACTGCCTGCTGAGAATCTAGGTGCTCCGTCATGGCTGCTTCATCTTTTTACGGCTGCCTTTTCCGTGCGGCATTTATCAGTTCTGGGCCTCGGAAAAATGTCTTGAATTAGCCTCGTTTCATCGCGGAAATTTTAAGCGTTATTAGAATAAAAAGAACGCTTATAGACTTGTTTAGGCAAAGCGGTGATAATCATTCGGAGACCTTCGCTTCCTTGTTCGAGCAGGTGTATGTTCTCATTAGAACATTGGCAGAGACTCCCCGGTGCGTCTTGAAAATTCCTCGGGCGCTCGCACTTCCAATCGTACTTTATCAGACTCTATTGCATCTCTTGCATTCTCATTGCGAGGAGGCTTATTGTCTTCTGTTCGCCATGCTTGTATCTGGGGCACGGTTCGCTTTGGAACAAACTATGAATATTTACGACAGCGTCAGGAGACGACGACTATTTCTTTTAGCCACTCATGGAAAAGACAATGGCGCCGTGTTATTCGTAAAATGTATGTTCCCACGTGAAAAAAGATCGGCAACTTTAAATTGATCACGTCCCAAATATTTATTCGCGTTCACCGTTATACAAATCGTTTTTGTGTTTACGGAAGAGCAGGATACCGTCGAAAAAGGAAGTAGAATTTAAGGAGGGAGGCAAGATAAATGATTGTGGCATTGAACGGAAACATTTATCGCAATTTGGCGATTTCGTTTGATATCTTCCTTCGATTCCGTTAGCTCATTGTTCGTTTCCAGCCGGTTCTTGCTGTACTCCAGCGGCCCATTTTTTTGGAATGTTTTTTTGTGTAGCGTGGCAAATACGAAGTCATGCGTTTGATTGCGTAACCGGTACGATTCGCTGGTAGAATAATGAGAGATGGAATCGGTTCTAAATTCACCGGATGTTTCGCTACGTCCTTTGTTCGATGATGAATGCGGTCTTTGATGATTTCTTCACAGGCGATGGCAAGGACTTGATATCTTGGCAACTTCATACAGAATCCTACGTATGACTAGTGTATGTTAAGGCGCCGACGGTATTTTAACGATGTGATCGAAGGCGAATCGTTTTTCTTATAAAATGACAATTTTATCGGCGCCTTATCGGGGAATCCAGTAGCAGCGAATAATTACGTTGTTATTCACTTCTTGAAGACTCCTTTGAGTTTTCCTCCATTTTTTTCACGAAATTACCATTATATCGGGACTCCGCGTGGCTGCGATAATTTGTTCCCAGTTAATAGACTCGTTACGTATTGCGAATGATCTTGGTGGAAAATGGTAATTTTTTTCGATTGTGTAGCGCGTAATTAACTTTGATCCAATTGTAGTATTTTTTTGGTTCAACGAAACATCATTATTTGAAGATTCCAAAAGCTGCCGATTTAAAAGGAATTGCAAAAATGCAAAAGGAATTTTTGTTAAATCTGATTCTGTACATCTAATTGAAATAACTTAGCTTGTTTTAGACAATTTTTTGCAATAGCCTAACCATGTTCTTTCCGATAAAATTCCATGAATTCCAAATTGTAATACTTTTGAGAAACTAAACGTCGAGTTGGAATCCTTGCTCAATTGAAAGAACGAAAATTAAATTTTGAGATGAGATTAAATTTGTTTGCATTCTAAAGTTTGTAAAAATTCTGTAATGTGCTCGAAAATGTACTTTTCCGTTACATTTTCATCGATCTATTCTCGTACAAATGATATAAAATCTCTTTATATGCAGGGCACACCGGAATTGGAAATTATATTCCACCTTTATTTTGTATTCCTGAGCCATCAGGGTGAGACATTCCGAGATAAATAACTTCTAAAGAAATGCATGGAATGTCTCTTCGGCTTGTGTTCTCGTATTTCAGTATATTACTTTCATGTCGTTCGTGAAGCTTTTTTCCTGTCGTCGAGAAGAGCGCTGAAATGCAAAATTCACGGAAATATCATCCGCTTAAACTGTCTCCCGAAAAAGCAAAATTAATTGCTGTGCTTTGTAACGACGTTTGTAAACTTTTTTAGAAAACCCAGAAACAGTCAAGAGCTTCATTCCGCTTGACACAATTCGAGACGATTCTCCATCAAGATATTCATTATTTTAACGCAAATTTTACATCGTGCAATTTCAAAAATCTGTTCTGGAAACTTGTTGACGTTCAAACGATGTTCGAGAGCAAGCGATGGTCGCAATCATGTGTAATTTTGCAAATTATGTATAAAATTTGTTCGTACTTTACGAACAATGTTCGGAAAGTGTAATTTACAAACAATTTTTGAAGAATTATTGGCAAACAATGCGCAATCACACGGAAGGACATATGTATGTAGCGCCAAGTTCTCCTGATGTTGAAACGTTTTCACCAGAGTCCTCTGCATGGTCATTAAGCGAGTTAAGGTTGCGCCGCGAAAGTCATTCCTGACAGTATTATGATTTATAACATAATACATGCTGTAATGACTATGACGATACGATTACACGATTACATTGCTACACGAAGAGTCAATCGAGGGGATAACGGGCGATTTTGTAGCGGTCATAATGCAGAGATGTCTATTATTTGCCTAGAAAGGGCATTATCGAACTTACCCCGCACTCAAATTATCATTCCACGCGGTTATTCATTTTCAGAAGGCGATCTTTTTCCCTCCACTTTTCGAGTAGCTCGTTCGCCATTGCATTTTTTACTATCTCGAGATTGACGAGTTGAAATTATTTACTTGGTTTTAGCTTCCGCGCGAGAGTGTGCGATGTACTTGGTAATGCAATTTGCTCCGACGGTTTAAAAGTTGAACTATTTTCGGTTTAAGAGGACGTGAAACGCTTGAAATTGACCATTCTCAATTTTACATTTGACTTAAATTTTTTATCGGAGACAAGTTTATAAAGATTGAAAACGTTGGTTTCCTTTATTCTCATAAATGATTCGAAGATTAGAGTATTTTTGAATCGTTTTAATTGATCCTTTTTTGCATTTTCTCAAGTATTACATAAAGACGTTAGTTTCATATATATCACGTAAAAATTGAACGAGGAAATTCCGTCAGGTATTGTTAAATGAACACGAGAATAATTTTATTCTTGACTATTAATAAATTCAATGGTCTGCAGGAATATATTTTAAATTTATTTTATTTAATTGGTGCGTTAAAAGAATAAATGGTTGACTTTCCGTTTTTACTGTTCCACGTACATTTCTTTACTTTGTTAATTTATTAAGCATTTACGATACCGCTGTTTTTATCGGGGTTAACGATTACCGATATCAATGTTTTACGATGAATTAAGTGTGTCTTTTGCAACGTTGATTATTCATGTTCGAATTAATTGGATTCCAATTCATTGCACGTCAGAAAAACTGAGCAGCGTTCTCGTTTTTATATTTTAAAACCAGGGCTTCCGAATGTCCATCAACGCGAACAAACTGCCTAAAAAATATCTCGACGTCGCGCTATCTTGTATGAAGCTGTCACATTGAGTGTCAGAACCCGAACTTACTACCATAAATACGTTATTCGACGTCAATCACGTCGCCAAAAGATCGGTCGATAAATCTTTAAAGCCGGTATTTTCAGCGGTGCTATAAAGCATCGATGACATCGCGCGTCGAAAGAATTCGATCCGCCGACATTATACGGTTACGGACCATTGTGGCTGTTTCAATAATCATTTATGGTCTTCGAAACTACATTTCATGCAAAATCAGGAGAGACAAGTGGTCGGCTTCTTTCTTCCTGATGCAAAGCGATGCAGATGCTCGACGTTCCGAACAATGAGAGTTGCACGCGAATAAAAAAGTTTGGGTCACCGAATTTTGTTTAAACTTCGTTGTTTCCCATGTAAATCCGGGCACTGGAAAGTGCGAAAAAATTGCAATTCAAATTGCTCGTAATGCAATGGAGCGAGGATTTTCGTGTATATCGACGAGAACAAAACTCCATTGCTTCACAGTATTCGGCGATGTAACGAGCCCATTTTGGCTCTGAGAATGTCAAGGAAGATGGGCCACGTAACAATAGCGAAATTATAGTCCACTCGAATTCGACATTTCACATCTCATGACTCGTACCACTTTGAATAATTTACCGATTAATACTTCGATGCAACATGATTTTGAAACAAAGTGCCCCCGCTTCTGCTGAATTGTCCCGGAACAGTTCAACGGGGCCTTTCAAATGTACGAATTTGTCCGAGTAACAAAAGAACAATAGTAAAATGAACTCGACTTTGCGGGTTCACGCATTCCCCGAACGGTTTTCGCAATGCATTATATCGGATGAAAAATCTTCTCGACGCTATTGAATGTCGATATTAAAATATTTATCACGCATTGATCGCTTTCTACGATTGAATCGTCATTAGAATTTCAATACAGATACATTTTCGTCCCACTCCCGCGACTCATCGACGAACAATCCCATTAGAATTTCAATGTGTGAACTAGAAATTTTTCTCATCGCTCTATTGTCAGTACGTGACGTCAAACTAAATTGTGACATTTTTACGTCTGCATTCCCTCGGCGTGGTCGATAAAACGCCGCTGTTCCAATTGCACGTTTTACAAAGAGAAAAAGATTTATACCCAATAAATGTATCGTATTAAACGAAAGCATTAAATGATCGCGAAGAATGTCACTCTGGAAATGAGTAATAAACGAATGATTGCGAGGAAAGCATAAAAACGCTATTTCTATGAAGGAAAACGTTACCGCAATTCTCATTTTTTGACCCTACATCAAGTCTGACAGGAGCGCCATATTTCAAGCGCCGGAACATTCGCGGTAAAGAAGCTGAGGTCTAATCGTTGCTGTACAATAAAATTGGTCTTATGTAAATGCTCTATCCATTATGTGCTGAAGGAATGATGAGTGGATGGGTAAGGTCACATTGAAGAGGAAGGTTAGTGCTCCATCGAGGATGAGAGCTGGAATGGAGCGGCCCAAGACTTCACCAAGAAGCTGCGGAGTCGTCCTCGATATTATAGGTGTCGCTAGTGGTGAAGCGCCCCGTTACTCAGCGTAGTTATTGTCGTTTACAGTGTTTGCGTGTGAACTGTAAAAGGGACCACCGAGAGCCCAGGCCTCCTGGGTGTGCCTCTTTAATGTCACGGGAGCAGTTCAGCCGGGCCGCGTGCTTTGATGCTGCCTCGACGAGTAGTCCGATTATCGATGGAAGATCGCGCCTTATAATACGATATTTCTCGTTCATCGATGACTTTCTAAAGACTCCGCAACGAGCATTCAAAGCCTCGAGTTCGGGAAACTACCCATTTAATTTACGACTGTTTTTACTTTTCGTATCGTCGCTAATTGCTGCCATAATATTTTGCCTGATTAGTCAGTTACGTTATACGCATCGTCGTTAATGCCAAAGCTGAATTATTTATCCCATTGACGATTTTTCGGAACGAAGGATCTTTGATAAAAGATTTTCACCGCGAAAAAAGCCACTGTCGTGCCGAAAGTACATAAATTTTTCCTCCTTATGTAATTTAATTTGCATTAATCCGTACGCGGAGCGTGGAGCGCCTATGACATAATTTTCAACCGAAATATAAATTGTGACGTAATTTATCCCACGATTCCCGGCATAAACACCATTTTTTGACGCGGTTGACGAGACTTGACTTTTCCGCGTAATCTTTGACATGGATTAAAGCCGAAGCGCTTTCAATGCGGGAGAATATTTTTGCGGTGTATGCGGATAAAAAGGAAAGGCGCTTCAAAAGTTGCAAGGCTCGGTCGTACTATTTGAGGCGGCTGAAAAGAGAGGATAACGTTATTAACGCAAGTTGGGACGTAAAAAGAAGCGAGCGAACCCTTGGAAATATTTAACAGTTTTCATGAAACATACAGTTCCCCGGGGGAAAATGCAGTTTCGAGTGTAGTGTCTACCTTTTTACAAGCACGATTTACATGACCAACGCATACGGTTATTCACCGAGTGTAACGTTGGCTGTCTTAAACTTTGTACGGGGTCGAACAGCCCGGAAGCTGATGAATATTCAATGGTCCCAAGCTCTTGTGGCAAATACTAAAGATTGAACGTTAAAGTTTTACCACTATTTGACCGTAATCTGGAAGGTTCAAACAATCAAGGGCCACTCGCGAGTACCAAATGTTGCCCCGGTGTTTCCATTAAAAAAATCACCGCTATTCGTTTACCGGCAATTTTCTTATTCTCAGAGCTTTTTGATTTATCGTGTAAAAGGTTAGTTTTATGGGGAAAGTATAAAGTTTGAGGAGGGGAATTTTCTCGAAAGCATGCGAAGAGGAAACAACAGCGGGATGAAAATGGAGGCCACGAGAGCACGAGATACGAGATGGGCCAAGAAGAGCCGCGCCTCAGAACCGACTCGACAGGAATGTCCTTTGTATAAATACTTTGCGTTAAATACTAGATATTAATGCAAGTTGACGTGCACCTATACATTCACGCCCTGAATACCGTTTTCTTTATCGAAAAAAACATATTTTGTCTCTTTTGTTCTTCAATTCCAGATAAAATGAACGGAACAAAACATTCAATCTCCTCTATTTCGTATCGAAAGAGCAAATTCATCAACTCCGATAAAGAAAATCGATGACACCAATATGAAATCAGAAAATACATCTCGATGTTAATTTTCCGATAATTTTTTTCCAGATACTCGCTCGTTTCCTCTTCAAATGTGCTTCGGCTTTGTCTCGTTCGGACTATGAAACCAATTTGTCCGCTATATGTATATCAACAATACATTCACTTTTAATCCCACAGGATATTATCGTCGATCCATTCGTCCGATCCTTCTTTTTTTTTGACAATTTCATAAACGGAAATGATATTTTCGATATCTACCTGCTTCGAAGATTATTTTTCTATGGAGTAATCATTTGTACTCGTGCAATATGTAAAGTCTCTCGTGATTACATTTTCCGTTGGTCTTTGCACGTCGGAATTTTCTCTCGGCGAATACGCTGGTGCACCTAATTATTATTAAACATAACGAAGCGCAGACATTAACTTCTTAACGGTCGAACGGGGAGAATTTCTTGAATAAATTGGTCGGTCGCCAAACAATAATCTTGGACAAACGAGCTGGTTCCCTCCGAAATTACAACCTCATTCACGCCAGGTCGTACCGCAGCGATACTCCACGCCGCACGTGAATCCAGAAACATTTAATATAAGCGCTGCGACGAAAGATATTAAAGCAACTTGAAGATGCCGTTGGCTTTGGGAATTCAATATCGTTAGTCCTTCGCGATTAAGTGCACCAAGAGCGCCAACTCTCTTCCGGCAATGTATTCCGTAACTCTGTAAATTTCCTTTTCAAAAACTCTACCTTCGAAGTCCTCAGATTTGCTCGAAATGAATTTTCCTTCACGGTATTACGAAAACGTGTCGCCACATTTAGAAGGTCCAAATGCAACCGGCGTCAAAATTTTCGCTCCGTTCACCCTTCATTTCATCCATGTATTTCATCCAGTTACTCGTGACATTCTTGCATCGCGCTATAATTTATGGCTCGTCTCAGAAAGATTATCTTCCCTGGAATGATCGCTAATTTGCCATGATAAATTAAAACAAATTAATATCGATAAAATGGATTACCTGGGTTTCCACGGAAAAGGTCACTCGTAACATAACTGTGGCAATTCATATTGCCACGTGATAGTGCACGAGATAAAATAAAACGTAACAGTAAATCCATGAACCGAGATAAATAATAATGATCTTTTTCGAGGCAACGTTATGCCGTTATTTCGAATCATTAAACTGGGAGAGTTTTCGATAATTGACAAGTGCGCTGCATTTTTTGTTTTTGATACTTTCCCATTTCTTACATGAACTCTGGTTAGCATCATCGTTCGTTTGTACTCTCCTCGGCACGTACGAGCATATTTATAACCACGTTACGTTTACGTTTACGTAATTTACTCGCAATTACGACCTAAATTCCTGCGAGATGGCAGATCGGCGATCGAGTGCGAGTCGATCTAATGAAGAGGTCTGAAAATATACTGAACTTTGAAACTAGATAAATAAGGATAATAAAAGGTGCGCTGTCGTGCCAAGTTGAGGAGCACCGCATTGGCCGTCTCTTTTCCATATCCCCATGCACTTCGCCCGTATTCCTAGGCGAAAAGCATAAGTGCAGGCTTGGATTGCTGCTGCGTTGAATGATTTTTTCGTCACCCTCGTGAATCAATGAGACAATCCTGGCCGACTGCTGCTCCGCATGTTTCTCACCGTACAAAGTATATTACGTTACAAGTTAAAAGTTCAGGTTCTGCCATTTGCCAAGATTTATTTGGGCCTTGAAAGTGGAAAAATTGGAGGGTGGGACCGGCTGAAAAAGGTTAGATCGGGAGATTATGCATTTAGAGCTAATATTGCATTGAATCGAGTAACAACTTTGCATTCTGTCGGGTTTTTGAATGTTC
The DNA here is from genome assembly GCA_022816865.1 of Zelostemma sp. ZL-2020. NCBI lineage: Eukaryota > Metazoa > Arthropoda > Insecta > Hymenoptera > Platygastridae > Zelostemma > Zelostemma sp. ZL-2020. The sequence goes on along the minus strand of JABFQM010000222.1, from coordinate 8,736 downwards.
GATGTTCGTTGCTCGGGTGAACAATGAACTTTGTTTTTTTGAAAAATGAGGGTGGCGAAGTGCAAATAAAAGAATTGAATCGATGCCGAACAAAAAGTGCACTGAAAGCGGCGATTGTGAACGTTCAGTAGATACAGCCGTGTGTGGTCGGACCGGAAGAATGAAGTCAGCATACGTCGGCCGCATGGAACATGTGGATTCGTGTGCTGCACAAGATCGAACGCTCGTTTATTCGTCGCGCGCACTTTCCGTTGATCCCATTGCCCCGACGCATCAAACCCATTTATTCCATTGATGTGGACTACCAACGTTTTAACAGCGATGCGTGCAATGCCTTCACTTCCGCAAAGTCAATAGCACGAATATTTCAGTCGCAACCTCAAATAATTTGAATAACAAAATCTACAATGGACCGGTTGATTGTTCACCGATTCCGTTCTCTAATTACAAACTCGATCAGCCGCAATCTAATCTGAAACAACTCCGTGTCATTACTAGAATCACGTTCCGCGTACTATATGCATTTCCTTCCATTCGAAATAATCACAACATTTGCATGTTTTTAAAAATAATCGAGTTCGATTGAATTTGAAAAAAATGGAAACTACTTCAAGAATGTTCGAAGCAAAAAAGTTTCCGAGCTGAAAATTTCTGCGTGGAATAATTTCTATTCAAATTACCGCGGATCGGAACATTGAAGGTAAATTTCGAGCGTTTTTTAAATCGTGCATTTGTTTGCTTCGACGGAAACTGTTTGTCCGGTGAATTTAATCATCCGAGCTCCGTAAAGTCATGGCTAATTGTGCGCTACGCCCGGAAAGTTTCTCTTTTTCTGGCTCGGGTGAGTTTACTTCAGTTAAGAAGTTGCAGGGGGAAATGAGTCGACGAGAAATGGTGTCAGATTCGAGCTCATTGCAAAGCCGAGTCGAGCCGATAGAGGTGGGATGTTGAATCGATTCGTTGCTGGAGACCAGCAGCCCGGCTTGTGTCGACACCTAAGCTGGCCGATCCATAGGACTGAAAGCCCATTATATTATTTGCATAGAAACGTAATGAAACGACCGGGGTTGGAACTTGGCCCGGTCAGACTTCAATTATCACAACATTGTACAACGAAGCCCGACTTTTCCTCTCATGCTTTGTCGACCGAAATCCGTAAACAAGGTTTTCGAATGAAAAACACAAGCGTGGATATTTTTCAACGAGTATTACGAAAATAAAAGGAAGTGTTATGTTTTCTCGAATTTTTAGAATCGCGAGGAAAAAGAGAGATAGGAAGGGTAAAATTAAATTTACGTGCGTAAACGGAAATCACAGGCTACTTGATCTTCCTCTGAGCAGCGCGATGAGATTTTACTGGAACATTTAAAGAGACGCCGTTAAATGAAATGTTCTAGTTAACGAATCGTTTCTCTTTGACGTTTTCTTTGACACGTGTCTGTAGAGTGCTCGACAAACATTTTAATTTCCTTAGGGTTTATTATTCCATGTCGCTTTCCGGGCGCTCTCAAGTTGAATAAATCGCAGTTTTATTTTTTTCATGTTAGTTCTCGTTTATAAATGTTGACGTGAAAAGCATACACAACTTCATTTTTTTTTTCGTGTGTGAATACGTAGAAAAGCGTAGACTGAGTTTCCGAGCGAATGAAATTGCTTTTATGTGCTGGACTTGAGAAAATACTGCGCAGTAAAGAAATGAGTCAGACTTTGAAAGTCTCTCTTTGATGAATTTTGCAATGCTGCAGCATTGCCGCAGAATTTTTAAACCGCTCTGAAGCTTCTTCAACATGTTTGATATAATTCCTGTGTGTTTTAACAGGTTTAGAATATTCGGGACCTCTTGAAACTATTGGAATCCAGTTCGCGCTTGTTTAATTTTGGGCTCCTACCCAAAGTCCCGCACTGTTGGCGGAATGAAAATTTCTCAAAGTTTGAAGTACTCGCCGGGTTAGAAAGTTAATGAATCTGCCGAAACATTAAGAAATGAGTTGCTAAATTACGCTCTATTAAAACTGCGTCGTCCTCGTTAACCACATCGATGAGATTGTAGTTACGCGGTCGCAGTTGTAAATCCGCTTTAACGTCAAAACCCACTCTGTGCCTTGGATGCACATTACACATTTATAGGATCCATTTCCTTTTACAGCTCTCATCTCTTCATCCCTGTAGGATAAGACGTGTATAGCCGAACACTTCGGTACAATCGAAGCGCACTCGCGCCATTGCACGAAAAGCACAGCCGAATGGCCACCCTATTGGCGTGAAATTTAGGAATATGTCGCCGTATATTGCAATTCGTATCTTGAAAAATGCAAGCGTACCAATGAAGCTGCGATTCCGCGGCTTGAATTTATTTAACGAGGCCCAAGGGATAGATTACGTCGAGTTCGAACGATTATAGGGCCATTTATTTCTTAGCGGATGCAGAAGAGAAATATTAAGTGGAGATATTAAACCTGGGAAATAATAGAAATACGATGATAATGGGATAGTTCTTTCGGGAACGAGTGTTTGAATAAAAATCGAGGTTCAATGGCTGTTGGGAGTCGTTTTAATGCATGTTTGCAAGAATAATATCACATTTCAGTGACTATTGCAGATGCATGGAATGCCTAATGCTGCTTTACAATGTAATGGGATACACAGCTCGACACGACAGGATTCTCAAAAGCTTGGCGATGTCACGAAGGCACGGTCTAATTGTAGACTGCACCAACAATTTTCGAAGAGTGGTAACGTTTCTCATTGTTTCCGCGAAACATCGACGAGTCGATAATATTTTTCAGGCATTCAGTAGCTTGTTATTACTCGACATTTTGCGGCCCGATTCACGAAGATTAGAATTTTCATTTTTTAGGAGACTCAATGTTGCAATTATCTCGAAAAATCGGGACATTTTTCTGTCAAAATGAAATGAACTGATGGTTTTTTCTTCCATGAAACGTTACGGAAAATCCCGGAATATTAGTAGGAAACAATAAGGAAAATATTATATTCAAATATCGTATAATATTGCATTTCCATTTGTTTGTGCACAATTATTTCAGCGGAAATTCAATTGAAATAAGTGGTATCAGAAAATGAACTTATGGGCAAAAGAAATGTAATTTTATTTCGAAGGAATTTTTTAAATTTATGAGTCAATATTCGACATGTCTCAGTTTTTTCTGATAGTGTTATAAAAACATGATTCAAAATTCCAATGAAAAGAAGAAAAGAACGTTGCAAACGAGACTTATCCGCGAACGAATGATTGATAAGACAGCGCCTGGTTATCCGCAACCAGACTCGTACATTAGCCTGTCAGGTTGCATGTATGCATAACCGGAACTTGTTTGAAATTACAATGACATGATTTCTATACTCGCGGCGAAGTCTAAAATCCCTTCTTTTTATTTTCGGTACGAAATTGAATTTAAGAACTTTAAGAAATAAAGAATTCGTAGCACAGGCTGGCTGGCTCGGATTTTTTCGAGCCTTCATCTACTTCCTTTGAGTTTACGAAGGTTGGAGGTAAATTGATATTTAAAGTCGCCGCGAGAAAAAAGTAATTCCGGAACAAAGGGCTTTGGGACTTGATAAAAAGAATTTTTTTACCATTTAAATTCCGAGAACCAATTTGCATTGAAATATCAGTTTATATCTCTAGGCATCGGTTTATGCAATTAAACGCGGAGAATGTCGCTTCATTGAAAGCGCCTCTTCGCACAGGAGTGTCTAGCGGGTCGTCTTACGTAGGCGGGTTTCGTTTAGCAACGAGAGTCTGCACTTGTGCCGTGCAACATCAAAGGTGCGAATAAATTATTCGATAACGCCCACTGAATTATAATGTAATAATGCCATTTTATTACTCGCCGAGTTAACAGTGTTTGCATGTAAGGTCGTTCACGGTATATCAATCACTTTGTATCTTTTATGAGATTACTCTATACACCACGCTAAGAAGAATATCGCTCATATCAGTGTACCAATTATTCCCTTGTTACGGTCCCTGAAAAATGAATTCGTATTTTGAGGAGGTTTCGGACTGTTTTGTTTTTAGTGGAATATCATTGGTTGGAAATACGTGAAAAAGTAAATCAATGCTGTTCGGGATTCAAGTGATTCTTAAAAGTATCCGAGCGTGCGCGAAACAAGGTGCCTCGCGTGTTACAATGTAATTAGAGTTTGGTTAGTTTTCAATAATTGCTCGCCAAGCTAATGCAGGCTGTCCATAGCTAGTTTACCTGTCAGTCGATAAGTCGGCCAGTACTGTGAAACTAATTTGCTTACCTTCCAAATTAACGACTCGTAAGGTAAAATCGTGTCGCATTTCCGCATAGCGTCTACCATGAATTGAAAAAGGCTCAGAACTTTGGCTCGATTCGTGTAATCAATTATCGCTTGTTTGAAAAAGTGATTAACCCTTTTCATCCTGGAATGTTTTCTATCGAACTGACAACTTTTCTTGGGTTGATCAGATCGCTTCCGAATTATCGTGTTTGGATTTCGATCAGTAACGCTTTAGAAGGACGCTTTTCTTGTTTTATTCATTATGAATTACGGCTATTCAATATTGACGAAATTATGAATGCAAATTTGATATGGATAGAAAAATGAGGTATTGCAAGTAATAAATTGACGAACATATCCATGAATGGAGAAATGTAAATGCATTAATAGTAGGGTAGATGAAAGTGTAATTATTGATTAAATAACCAAGAACTTGATGGTATAATTTTATAAAACATTGATTAAAATTATAGAAAAATCTGAATTTCGCCGAAATTTGACTGGAAATCAAATGAAATTCTAGGGGGTTCAATTAAATGTCTACCGGAATTAGATTATAATTTGATTAAACTTGAACCAGATCGCTTCCGGAATATCGTGTTTGAACTGCGAACAATATCGCTTTGAAAAGACGCTTTCCTTATTTTGTCCGGAATTAGTTACAGTTGACGATTAATTTAATTATTATGAATAAAACTTTGATACGAAAAATGCGATAAATAAACAAACGAATTGATGAGAGGGTACAAAATTGAGGCATCAAAAAATATATATATTGACAAACTAAATGGTGCAATTGTATAAAAAATTAATTAAAAACAGTTTGAAAGGATGCAATTCTACCATGTTCGACTAAAAATCGAATTCAGCGCGGCTTCAATCAAACTAAACACGTTACCACGCCGGAATACCGGCTTTATCGACCCGCAGACTTCGTTTTATTTCAAGAAATTATTGCTGGCGGACGATAGCAAATTTGCTTGGCTTTTTCAACATGTCTTTATTCGTTAAAAGCATTCAACGAGTTTTGCTATTTTTTTTTATGGTTTGCGATTCGAGGAGCGCGCAAAGTTTTCTCGTAAACGCTGGTTTTGGCGTTCTGTAATATGTATACAGCGCGCGAGGTGTAGAATGCAGGCGGTGAGTTCTCTCGAGCAGTATTTCGGAGCTACGCATGGAGTGACTTTCCCACTTTCTCGCTTTGAGGAAGGTCCTGGATCTTTTGACAGCCAAGCGCCGTGACTTAATGTCAGTACATAGTCTCTGCCGTCCGCTCTGCTCTAGATAAGAGAAGTCTCGACTGATCTTTCGGAGCTGGGCAAGGAGTATTATTGGTCAAAGCAAAGTAACATACTGATGACTAGTAGAAACTGAACAGGTCCTACTCTGAGAGAACTCGCATTTTTTAATAATACTTATATAAAAAACGTTGGAAAAATAATACTTTGTGGGATTTTTATTCTTCGTCAATAATTTTGTTCAAGCTGGGGAATTTCATCATAATAACATTCACGAATTGAAGATTTTTTCATTGGCATATTTTTAGAATTTCACCGAATTTTATAAACATCATTTTCAAACTTTATTAAACTTTATTTCAACTAAGTATAAATTAAATAGTAAGTGAATATCGATCATTAACGAAAATCGGGTTTTATGCGAGTTTAATTCAAACCTCAATACTAAGCATTAATTCATCAATGCGATTATTTATTCGATCCAAATAATTATGAGTAAGCAACCTATTCGTGTGATGAAATAAAAATTACGATTATCAATCATTCAAGAGTGATGAAACTTTATGTCCGGAAACCAATTATACAATATTTTTCTTTATGATGCAAGTTTCATAAAATAACGCAGAAAAAAGGAGAAAGGTCAGGAATACTTACGACGCAAACTCTTCGGGGTCTCTTAAATTATCGCGTCGACTTTTCCGCGGTGGAAGTTGTTCACCCTGAAAATTTATTCGGCCATAGCCGAGAGAGTTCACGACGGCTTACATGTGTAACTGACGTACATAATCTTGTTTACAGATACGAATTTTGGGCATCAATGAGCCACTCCGTGCCATTAAATACGTAAGAGTAGAGAAATGATGTGTCCGTTTGAGAGTGGCTCGTAAAAGTTTACGACGCTGGATGCATTTAGCAGTTCAGAGCCCTTTCTTGAGGGCAATGACTTTTTTTAGCTATTGAGACCTCGTGCCTGGTATTGATTCCATCGTCGAGTCGAAATAACTAAGTCAACAGATTTAAAATGTTTCTCAAGCCCATAGAGGTTAAGAGTCATAGGACTCGGCTTTTCAAAGAGTCACCGGAAAGATAAAATAACTGGGTTATGAAATTCTTTTCTAAAAGTCCTTCCAAGTTCCACGGATTCGGAACTATTATTTTTAATTCGAACACGTTTGATATTATTTGAACTGCTCCAAACAAGTTTAAAACTACATCCAAGTGGGCCGTAAATAAGGCGAAAACCTTTAATCCATTTCCTGGAATGCAATTAACATCACTGAATTGCAATTAAAATGAACTTGATCGATATTTAAAGTAGCGGAATCGGAGGAGAAAAGGAACGGGAGCACGGTTCGCGAAGACGTGGAGAGTACAATAATCGCCTTGCGAATATAATTGTATTAGTGCATAAAGCAGAGCCGTGTGAAATACGTGTGTGTTCTCAAAAGAAGCTGGCGTAAGAAATACTTGGCTTATCGCACTGTTTTCGACAAATTAGGATCATTTGGAACGCCGTACTCGGCCACGTTAATGCACTGCTGTCCAAATGAATTGGCGCCAATTAACCAAGTTGCTAACAAAGTTTACGCTACGCGCGCCAGACAATCTAGTCGCACTGAACGCTGCCGGACGAAGCTTCATACGATTCGTCACGCGGAAGTTATTGTTTGCTGCCTCGGAAAATAACGATCTCATGGCTCACCCGTTACCTCGACAGCAAATAAAATCATATTCCACTAAAATCGTCGATTTATCAGCCATGAAAACTGTCCATCTTGTTCAAATATAACGTTACGTTTGTTGCATCGATAAAAATCTTACTATTTTGTGAACTCAATCTTTGATGTCCATTTTTGGCGGTTATGATTCATAATAATTACAAAAACTCGAAATGAAACGATAAATTAATATTTTTCGACTTTGTTAAAATTACGAAAAGTTTTATCTTTGGGCATAAAAATACGGATTTTTACGTCGAACTAATTGCAAAATTCGATATACCTTGTTTTATGAATAATATCGTTCATCCAATCTTTCTACACGATATAGCCCGAGACGTTATTCATTTTCCTTGTTCTTTAATCCGGGTGACAAGCCGCGACAGGCGCTGAAAAATTTCCACCTCGATGCCTCGGTACAACTTTAATTTTGCATTCTCAATGTAATTAGAATACGGCGCGCGAATTATAACGGCGTAAGACCATTTCCTTCTTGATTCTACGGCGACAGAATCCTTTTCTAACTTTGCCTTGTTCGGACGTGGCCAAAAAGACGACTTTGAAAACATCATTAGTGAATTATGGGGTACCGGAAACGAAGCTTTCTTTGTGAAAGTTTTTATTTCCATAAACGTTGATAAAATCTTTCATGCTTGTAAATGGTGTAAAAATGTGCGTATAAAATCGGCCCATCGTAGATAAATAAGCGTAACGGTTATAAAAATAATTATGACACAGAGAGCAATGCTCGTGAGCATTCGGGAGTGCGGTTACGAGCGCGGGATAATATATGAGTGATGTAAACCGGCGACCAATCGATGTGGATAACGTGGGTGATGACGGCGAGCGTGTTGGCTAGTTTCGAAAACTGGCCATGGATCGAGTGGATGGGCGATGAATAAACGAAGTTATAAATGCCGAGAACGATTATTTTCCATAACCACCGGCCGGAGGGAGGTATTGATTACTGCTACCAGCCCCAAAGAACCCCGTGCCAAAACTTTCTCCAAGACCGCCGAATCCACCTCTCCCTGAAAACAACAAATCATGACAAAGGCCCACGTTTGTTTTCCTCATTCCTATGATTTTTACCGATTAAAATACGTCTGTAAAAGTCAAAATTTAATTGGTAGATTTCACAGTCGCGTCGTAAATGTCGCCTGGGCCATTAAAACGTGATTAGCGAGTGAAGGTCGTAACTAACCTGGCTGGTAAGCGCCTGCTGCAAATCCTCCTTGGTACCCAGCTCCGTAGCCTCCTCCAACGTCCCTGGGGAATTGTGCCTGCCCTTCGTATTGAACATCTGCTTTATAGCCATCCCTATCGCTTGCAGTGTACCTAACGATTTGAGTCCTCGTGTCTGGTAACAGAATTCTGTACTCCCCGCGAACGACGTTTCCGTCCGCGCTTTCTCGCTGTCCATAGTCGTTGCCACTCGCCGGATCACGTACTTCATATTGGAAACTGTAGGGTTGGGGCTGCGAAATAAAAGCACACATTGCCGGAAA